>JAHWFP010230109.1:85803-99898 GCA_023313725.1 Lithobius niger | reverse complement strand
GATTTTTCTGAATATTCATCTTCAGATTTATCTTATCTTCAGCTTTATCTTCATCTTCATTTTCAGCTTTATCTCCATCTGCATCTTCACCTTCATCTTCGTGAACATCATCTACTGAGGTAGCCTCAAACGAAGTATCTAAAAAAGAAAATGAAATAATTAGGAAGGTTTGAAGCCATCAGTATTTCTACGTTGAAGAAACAACTGTTCTAACTGAAACCTTTAGGAAAGTTGGTTCTAGTCACGTGCAAACGTCCAGTAAAACGTGTCAGTTCACCACAAGGTTTAATGGAACAAGTTTTCTGAGTCTCTTCTTAGTGAAGGTGTGTGATAATCATGTAATATTAATGTGAGTTGAAAGTTGTGTTGTTTTAATGTCTTTTTAATTTTATGACCGATCTCTTTCCATAATAATTTCCAGAAGAACAATATTAGCATGATTTTTTTTATATTGGATGTTGATGTACTAATTGTTATCCGTATTTTTGTATTACGTGCTTAATATTGCATCTTTTCAAAGTAAAAAGAAATCGTTGATTTGTAATTATAGCTGACTTTGCAAAATTGTAGCGTTTGTTTATAGGGTTAGAAATCTGAGAATTTATGCTTGTGGATAGAATTACAACTAGGTATGGTTTTCATAAGGTGGGCAAATGAACTAGGAAGAATGCATTTTTGATGCCGGCTGTATGATTACATTCACTAATCGCTCCTAGCAACGTAAATTTACTGGAAATGGTTGAATCTAATATTACATTTTAATGAAGAATTTGGGACAACTCTTTCATCATGATGATGTCAGCTACACCTTATAGAACACGATTATAGTTACGTACCCATGAATCTTGTTTTTGATTTTATATTAGTATTATCACTATTAGTATTAAAAAAACTCTTAAGCGAGTAAAATACAGATGTAAGATATTAGAAAAAACACATATAAGCCATCAGTATTGCAGTAATATGTGCAAAAGAATCTTCAGCATCCCAAAAAAAAACAAGCTGGAGCTTCTTTTACGTATATTAGTGCGATAGTGATGGCTTACATGTCTCTTTTCTAATATCTGTTCCTTTAGAGCTTTAAGTATTTTAAGGTTTAGATCCGTATTTTAGATGCTTAAGCATTTTTAATACTAATATCTATTTTTTTCCTTGTTCTAGCAAGAATAACAACGAAAAGTATATTGCCTTAAAATAAGTGTTAGAAGAGAGCCTTTATAATACTCAATTTGGGCTATAAAAATCGAAAATCGGTTCTTTGGTTTGATCTGTAGGTGAGAGCAAAATGTACCAAACATGAAGAACAAAAACACAAGTCACATTAAAACACCGTAAAAAAACCCCTAGGCTCTCTTCATACGTACGTTTTATGCTATAAAACTTGATAATCGATTCATTGGTTCGAACTCCAGGAGTAGTACAGCTGTTACGAGCCCGAATTTGGGCTAATTATGCACATCTAGCAAAAAGCCTAGAAATTTAGTACACAAGTCCATTCTTAGCTTATAAACTGAGATAGTTATGTAATCCCTCAAGATACCCCAAGGCTCCTTCCTACATCCCCACCATACTCACCTTATGAGGTTATCAAATAACAAATTCTCCCTGGTGGTTCTAAAACGTGAATTGATACAATGCATTCTTAGCAGCACAAATCGAACTAGTATTTGTTCGGCATCACTCCCATGGAGGGATGTAGGAGGCACTGAGAAGCCTTGGGTGTATTGCATGGGCTTCCACATGTAGTTCGATTCCTACTGCTAAAATGTATGTTTTTAGTGTTTTCATCAAAGATTTGTTGGTCATCGATGATTCCTGGGGTGCACGGAGGGAGTGGGTGGTAGGAGACTGACGGACACTTTGGTGGTCTTTCATGGGATTCATGGCTGGTTCGATTTCTACTGCTAAGAATGACTTGAGTATCACAATGCTTTTATCATTATGATGAAAAGGAATTTTTCGGATATCAGCCTCATGGAGCGGGCATAAGGGGTAGTGCTGACTAGCCATGGGGATTTCACGGGAGTTCCAAACTTGGTTTGATTTGTACTGCTGACAATGACTTTTCTACCAAATTCCACTCTTTTAGCACTATTTGCAAGAATTTGTTGGGGGTGGGGATTGAGGCTTAATGGCG
This sequence comes from Lithobius niger, assembly GCA_023313725.1. Taxonomy (NCBI): domain Eukaryota; kingdom Metazoa; phylum Arthropoda; class Chilopoda; order Lithobiomorpha; family Lithobiidae; genus Lithobius; species Lithobius niger. The sequence continues at coordinate 97,761 of JAHWFP010230109.1, read as the reverse complement.
CGTCGACAGCTTGGTCATTAGCGCCAACCTTAGTCACAGTGCAGTGGTCCGGGTTGCCACTGCACCACTCATTGCAGATATGTTATTCAAACCCCTAATCTAATCTAATTTGTTAGTCAGGGAGCTGGTAGGGGACACGGGGGGTGTTGGTGGGGGCTTGGAGAGTATCTTGATGGGGTTTTACAGCTATAATGATTTGTATAACTATGAATGACCACACCGTGTGTAATATACCTACGTGCCAAAACTTGGCTGAGTCCTTACACAATCCAATTCTTGACACATCTAAGAACGTTGTGTACTGTATCAAATGAAAAGAGTACCCATATATCTACTTGGTCAGTGCCGGAGGGCTCTCGGATTGGACCATGGAGGAACCATCGCAAATTCCAACAAAGCCTACACTTTAACCAAACATGCTGAGGACGCCAACCACATTGTTGGCGTCCAGAACACCACAGTGCTCTACACATAACCAGTTGAAAAATAAGGAGCCAACTAGAATCCTACACCATAACAGTAAACCGGATAAGAGCAATGAATATTTTAAAAATGTCCCCAACATGGAGAGATGGCAGGAGGTGTTTAAGAGCTTTACCAGTGAATAATCTTAGATCAGTAGTCACTTTCGTGCAATCAAATATGGAGGAATGAATGTCGTTCACCACGCACAATCATGTGTTTTTAAGCGGTTTCAACTGAATTTTATTGTAAGTATGTGCTGGAAAAGGTTGTATATTAGGCTGTAAGGGTTAATTACTCATTACTTTGGTGTCTTGTTCTTTTTAGGTGACCAAGGGAAAAATTAATTCCCGAAAATTAAATCAATCTCGCATTTTTATGTACTTGTGGTTCTCCAGGACATTTCAGAAAGGTTTTTTTTATCACTATGATGACTTGTGTGTCAAATTTCACGCTTTTAGATCAATATGCAATAATTTGTTAGTCAAGCCTCATGGACGAAGGGAGAGCCTTGGGGATATTTCATGGGGGTTCCATGGCTGGTTCGATGTGTACTGCTAAGAATTACGTGCGTGCTACAATTCAAGCTTTTAACCGGATCTGCAATACTTTGTCGGTCAAGCATCGGGTTGAGGGCGGCCCTTTGGGGTATTTCATGGGGTTCCATTCCTGGATTGATTTGTACTTCTAAGAATGACTTGTTAATGAATTATTTTGCGTTTAGCTCGATTTGAAAAAAAATTGTTAGTCAACACTTAGGGAGATATGGGGGAACACACTGGGGGGTCATTAGGGGTATTTCATGGGAGTTCCATGGCTGGTTCGATTTGTGCTGTTTAAAATGACTTGTACAAAATTTCATGCTTTTAGCTAGAATTGCAAGTATTTGTTGGTCAAACTTAAGGGAGGGGTAGCTGGGTCCTTTGGGGGTATTTCGTGGGGGTTCCATGGCTGGTTCGATTTGTACTGCCAAGAATTACTTGTGTAAGGGGCTCTTGAGGGTAATTTCCTGAGGGTTTCATGCCTGATTTGATTTGTGTTGTTAAGAATGACTTATGTACCAAATTTTAAGTTTTTAGCTTGATCTGCAAGAATTTGTTGCCCTAGCCTTAGGTAGGATGCACGGGGGGCTTGGGGGATGCTGGCGGCCCTTAGCAGTACAAAAATGCGATATTGAGCCAGTCCCCCAGATTGACCTTTGACTTCATGTGGACCCCCAGATTGACTTCTTGACGTCAAGTAAACCTTTCAAGTAAACTTCATGTTTCCTCTAGTAAACCTTCTCCTCACTCGAGGAATCTTCGTCACTTGAAAGATTTACTTAAGCAAGGGGTCAGAAACGGAGGTTGGTCGAAAAACATAATGTCCTGTTGCATAACAAATTTGGGTTTTTTTTCTGGTTGATCCACATGCTTAGCGCTGCTCCACATTTTTGATGGCTGGACGTCGTCTTTATATATTGGGCCACCTGTGGACATAGTTTTCATTGACTTTCAAAAAGTATTTGAGTCAGTGTGTCATGTTAAACTCTTATACAAGCTTGATAAGTATGAGTTTGATAACTAACTGATTTCTGGGATTGTGGATTTCATTAAGTATCGCAGTAAATGCGTTGTTGTTGGAAACTCATCTTCGGACTTTAAACCTGCAAAGAGCAACATACCGCAGGCTTCGGTTCTTGACCCACTGCTGTTTATTCTCTTTCTTAATGATCTTGTGCTGAATTGTGATTCCGTTTCACAGTGCCAGTTTGCAGACGACGTGGAGATGCATCACCAGGTCTCTGACTCAAGTGACTTTATTCATTTGTCAGGCGCTCACTGTGACTGACCTTTTTGTTTGGTCGAAACAGTGGCAATTACCGGTCGCTCAACAAAAATGTGGGGTCTTTCACATTGGTCGGAGAAATCCGAATTTTGCCTTTCATAGTGATTCGGGGTTAATGCCCTCCGTTCAAAATCATTAAATACCTTGGCACATGGTTCACATGCAATTTGAAGTCTACAGCTCACTGTGATTCTATAATAAAATCTGCTAAACAGCAAGTGCCATTATTGGCACTGTGTTTCCTCTGATGACATAAATACTCTTTATGTGGCATTCAAAATGTTTGTTGGCCCAATTTCGGTGTATGCAAGTCCTGTTTGGTGTTCACACCCTGTTGGGGATATTAAGAAAGTTGAATCTGTTCCAAGAAAATTCACTATGGCTTTTTAGTGACTTCGTGACAAATCCTATGATGACCGCCTAAAGTCTATCAAATTGGAAAACTTAGAACTGCGCTGGTTACCTGCTGTTCTCTGTTTAACATACAGTCTTGTCAATGGTCTTGTGGGTGTTGGGGGGCAAACCATTCTTCATCTGTAGATCAGACAGGCGTACTAGAGGTCATCCATTTAAATTGGTTGTTCCCTATTGTAAAAGTGACTGCCGTTAATTTTTCTTTGCCGTGCGTGTCATTGGGCTGTGGCATGCCCTGCTCGAGAGCATTGTGTTGGTGCAGTCTCTTTCTGTCTTCCGGATGCGTCTTAAGCGTTGTAACTTGACGAACTTCCTTCGGAGGGGCTATTCTTAATTAATTCTACTTACATTTCTCTACATTGCTCTGACATTGTGTAAGTGGTTTCCGGACACTGTTCTCTCATATTGTACTTCTCGGTCAATATTACTTAGTATTATTATTATTATTATTATTAATTTAAAAAATAATACGATGCTCATATTTAAAAAAAAGGAAAGGGCTCTTTCTTAATTATAAGGAATGATAATAAAAAACTAAACAGTTTGATGTCTAGAAACAAAGCTTTCAGAAAGTTTATAACAACACCCAACAAATGAGCGTAGTAGAAGACTACTTAAAAATCATCCAACCTTTGATGTACGATTCCTAGATTGAATCTTACATCAAACGCGAATACAATTCTATTGTAGGGACGAAATTCAACAATGTAAATTTCGAAATCCGAATACATGTCGAACACCATGATTTATTTCTACACATTGCCAACAGTTACCTCCTGATTAAAGGGAGGATGCTGAAGGACGATGACTTAGCATATGTGGAACCAGATGTAGCAGTTTTGATTAATAATGCTCCCATGTTCCTGTCTTCAAAAATCAACTACCTTCTAGGGGCATCTGACGAACAAAACTCAACAATCTCATCGACCATGCAGTGACAGTGGATTTAGGATTTAGGCACTGACATTATGACTGCTGCGAGCTTCCTCAAAATACAAGCTACAGATCGCGCTTCTAACTGCTTCTAAAACATAGGTGGATAGTGCTAGCTTTTCAAACTAACAGACAGGAATCATTAGTTAAAAAAACACAGCAGTCTACAAGATTCTCACGTGACTCTAAATTCCGAGCATTATATGTTTCTGCATTTGAACGCAAATTTTGCCACTGACGAGTACGTTGCTTGTACAGAATAGTGCAGCAATTTAAACAGCGGTTCTATGACACCAATGACTTGAGTTTCTATTTGCTTCAGTCCAAGAACGAATATCCTGTCGTGGTGTTGGATTGCAACCAGTTTGAGAGGCTTCAAAATGGAATCGTGGACTTACTAGTCAAACGGAAGTTTAGAGCAGCTATGCTAGCTAACACTAAAAGTCACGCTCTGCTCATTGGCAATAGCAAAATGATTCTAAAGTTGGATAGAAGAAAAGTAGAAGTTGTTTATTAAATAATAAAAAGATATGGCGCTTAGAAGATGGTTGTGAAAAAAGAAAGGCGGCATTTTGCCGTTGGCAGTGTTAGGACCGATTTTTGCCAGCATTGGAGGGTTGGTGGGAGCGACAGACAGGGAGGTTACTGATTTAAAAAAGCACAAAACAATGCAAAAATTCTAGCCGAACTCGTGCAACATCACAAGCAAATGGAAAGTTGCAGCTAGACGAAAAAAAAACTAGGCAAAAAGCGAAGCAAAAAAAATTGCCCCGTGGTAGAGGTCTTTACTTATGGCCACCCACGGTTTAATTGATTTTAATAAAGGTTCAAACGGACTGGCGAGAGTAATGAATATTCCAAAAGTTAGAATTACTTTTAGTAAAGACAGACTTTCCTTAAAACTTTGGCTAATGGGTGAAAAAGGAATTCTAAACTTAGAAGATTTCTACATTAGAGATGGGAGTCACAGGGTCACCTATTCCACCGGCTCGGCGGAACCCTGTTATTTTGATAGTTTTGGCAACATGGGTCCTACCTGGTCTGTGGTTAATGTTTGGGGCCACGAATTAAATACAATTACGAATGTGCACAATACTTTTACCAGATTTAGTACTTTTGTGAATTTTTCCTGAGCATCTTCCTTAAGGCTCATTATTGTGAAGCGGTTTTCGGCAGGATGAGATGAGTCATCTATTTAAAACTTAAGTGTAAATCTAACTGGAAATAAACGACTTCTGTGTGTAACTCTTCAAATGCTTGTATTGCGGTGTAATGTGTGTAGGCTATTTCTATTACGAAAGAAATTTTAGAAAAAGGTAGTTGTTGAATGTTCATCCTTTAGTTTATTAATGTAAAGGGCTCTTGTTTCTATTTTACATCTGGCAATGAGTGATGCACTTGGATTGCTGTAGTATAAATATGCTTTATGAAATAAACCAGAACTTGTACATATGAAACTTGAAAGAAGACCAGATTTAATGAACCAATCGCTTTCTTTATCTAAAGGGGCTCTTCTGGCTGAAACTGATTAATATGAAACAGCTATCATGCACAGCTTTCTTTGTAGACGAGTCACGTGGTGTAGCAACGACATACTCACTTATATTCTAATAGGTTTATAGGTGGCATTGAAGTATTCTTTCCAATCATATTGTAATAAAGATCACAAAGAATATAAAGAACTAGTGAGCCTGTAGCTCATATGTTCACCTCGGAATTCAATAAACAAGTACCAGACTAATTTATCAAGTTGATATCTGAAACAGTTTAGGCTGGTGGCATTGACTACATTCTTAAGCAACCTGTTCCTTTCATTGATCACTCGATGTGAAAAGAAGGTGCTGGCAAGCGGTAATTTAGTACGTTGCTTGTAAATGGTGAGAATGTGGCTTCTGTGATTGGCATCACGTAGGGTCCAAAACTATTCTCTGGGTATGCATTATAAGTTATGAAGAATCTTGTACACTTCGATAAGATCACCCCTTTTCCTTCTCTTTTCCAAAGATGGTTGGTAAAGTTTAGTAAGCTGTTCTTGATATGACAGTTTATTATACATAGGTACCAGCCGAGGAACTCTTCTTTGTATTCTTTCAAGGCTATTTATATCTTTCATGAGGTACGTAGAGGGGGGGGAATTGAGGTACGTAGACCACAGAAAATTACCATATTTGGGGATTGGACCAACATAAGTTTTGTAGACAACACTGAATGTGTCTACAAGAATACATTTAAACGTTCTGCATAACAGCCCAAGCCTCTGATTTGCCTTTTTTTGTCACAGCTGCACACTGTGTTGACCACTTGAACTCATTGTCCACAATGACACAAAGACCTTTTTCTTGGGCAGAGGTCTGGATGACATGGCCACCGAGATTGTAAAGGCAATTAGGATTCTGGTATCCACAGTGAACCACCTTACACTTCTTGTAGTTATTACGCAATTTCCACAGTTACCCACTCAACAAGTTGGTTAAGAACATATTGGATTCTAGTCGGTGCTTCCATGCTATGTAACGGACAGATAAGTTTGAGATCATCAGCAAATTTGGGTTTCTTAGTGTACACCCCGACTGGGATATCAGCTTACATACAAAGAGAACAGAAGTGGAGAAAGTACAGAGCCCTGCGGAACACCGCTAAGCACTGGCCACCACGCAGATGTAGCATTTTCAATCAATTGTGATCGACGAATACCTTAGTAACAACATTAATCGTTAAAGTAGGTTCACTAAGATTTCTAATCTGCATGTGCATTGCATTGAAGTTTTCTTTCTGGTCATCCTGTAATAGACAATTCCTGTCAACGTACATTTTTGTTGCAGCATCAGAAGGATGCCGGGGGAAAATATTTCCTTAATTTGATTCTTCTTGGGCTAAAACAATTTCCGTCAGACCCATCTACGTATAAGGTATTTTTTTCTCTGCTAGAAACGGCGGAGGCCAACTCATCAGCAAGAAGAGAAATGGATGGAGGCAATTGGGTTTTAAGTTTTTGAATGTCCGTTTTCAGAGTTCCAATCTGAGAATAATTTACTGTGTCTTTAGGTTTGATAGCAGCTCCTACTTTAGTTAAATGCTTGCTATGCATATTGTCGTTGTTTTCAGGGATTAAAACGTATAGTCCTGGCTGTCCTCTGAGGCCGACTCCCATCACTTCAACCCCTTCTCCCCTCGTCGTTTTCAATGCTTGTCCAAATTTATTGACGGTCAAATTTTTTAAATGCACAGAATTTCAAAATGAGGCTTTTCTGTAAGAATATATATATATAACCTTATATATATAACCTTAAAATGTCTTAACCATCCTGGCAAACACTTCTTCCAAACCTCTTGCAAAAAACATGCTGAAAGTTAAGAATGAGGAAGGTACAAAGACTAACAATGGTGTAATATTTTCCTTGTCTCCTTATATGCAGTTAAAAATATATATACTATAAAGGCATTGGGAGCCCTACTTTGGACGAAAAACTAAAATATAAAGGTTGGATTTCAACCAGCGACCTGGACACTCAAAAACTGTTGAAAATCTTAAACGATATATCTGTAACAAACTAGTGGTTGAGTTTGACGAGCAAAAACTCATATGCTCGGCTATGTTTAATTATCCCACTTTCTTGGGTACAGCCTCCTCCTGTTACTCTTCTTGTGAAAAGGTGAATGAAAACAACGGAGATAAACCACTCTGTCTTAGAATTTGGGTGTACGAGAATATCCACAAAACCAAAGGCAAACTCAACAAAAATGTTATTGACAAACCCTGGTTGAACTTGCCACTTACAATGCTTTAAATCTAAAAGGAATCACGGGGAAAATTACCACAGTGTATGTTACCAATGAAACTCCCAACAACGTTAAATTATGGTGAAACGTCGAATTTGGATTAGCTCATTCTGACATTTCCAACGACAAATTTTCCGATGAAGACTTTATAGGTTTGGCATCTCCGTAAACATTAAACAAAATGCGTAAAAAAAGGAATGGAAAGTACTAACCTTTTCGTGTATAAGAAAGAACTTAAAAGTAATTCATTTCTACCTTCAAATATTAGATGTCTAATTATAGGCCCCACATATTCCGGAAAAGCTAAATTGCTGTTTAATTTCATTTGCAATGAATGATGGCTTTCCAAAAACCGTTTATTTCTTTTACGGTAAAACTTTATGCCACTCTAAGTGCAAAGCTTTGCAGTCCATATTTGCTGAAAATTGAGCAAAACTTTGACGGAATGTCGCCTTTTTCATGATTCTCAAATAGATTTAATTCTGCCCGAAAAACTTGTTCAAAAATTTTGAAACCTGATTATTTTTTATGTTTGCTTTTTTGGACAAACGAAAAAAACATCTAACGTTACATTGCTCCATGATATCATTTAAACGCTGATGTTTTTTTATTGCAGTCAGTCCTCCACAAGAATTCCAAATTTATTAAAATACGCAAATTAATTATTCTTTTCCCCCGTGGATGAGTTAAATCTGAAACACTTTTATGAAAATCAATTTGGCCCTGACATGGAATTTTCTGACGTGTTGGAAAAGAGCTGTATGGATTTTTTTTTATCAATTAACAAAATGGTAAACGAGGGGAGATATAAATGTTCGTTTTTACCTGTAAAAAAAGGAATGGCTACAAAACGAGAAATCGCTAAACTTAAAACATGCTTAACTAAAAAGTTTTACATCAACGTTTGAGTGAGAGAGAGCAAGAAGAATTCCTACAAGAAATTTTTAAACCGGTGGTAAGCACTCTGAAACTAACAATTTATGCTATAAAACCAACATTGGTCAGTGGTGTAAAATCTCTAGCACAGCACACACAAACTACACCGACTAAAGCCTACAAAGCTGAGGATATTGGTTAAGATGATTACGAAGTAGTGGGTTTACCCTGGACTCCTTATGAAGCCATTACTCCTATTGAAAAGGAGAAGACAACCCATCTAAATTTTAGTCTCGCCGAATATTCAACTCCAGCTCCGGCCTCAATAATGTGAATTCCTCCCATGATTTCTTCCAACATCGAATACACATCTGTGAGCACCGTTCCTAATCTTACCCCTACATATTCCGCGGTGCAAGCTATGTGCATTTATACTCCCTTGAGCCTCCTAACATTGCCACTCTCAGGTCCTTCGGTAGTTTGTTGCCTGGAGAGGTTATATTTCTTGGCAACAGTTTTCAAAAATTCCAAGTAGACTGACCCAGTATTCGGCACAGTATGACACGAAAAAAGCTGGCTGACCATCAGGAATAAAACGGTTAAAATTTTGTAGAATGAAGTAGTGGTCAGTGGGTTTTGGAGTTTGCTAGATTTAAAAGAGTTAAAATAACCCTTTTATGTGTCGGAAGTTAAAGCATCTTATGCAGCTTTGTTAAAAAATAGTCGTGCCATTTATCAAAACAACGATCCATCCACTCGTAAGCCAAAATCCAATTGTAGCGACAAATATGGATCGATCATTGCTTCGATTTGGGAAGACATGAAAACTAAGATAAAAGGAACAGGAAGGGTTTAAAAAAACCAAGTTATTTAAGCAGAGTTGATTCTAAATATAACGATGAATGCATTGACTTGATTAAGAAACTCAGGCTTTGGCCGGCCATGACGGACATAGAAATTTGACGGTCGAACTTTTATCAGAAATGCCAGTGGAAGTGCAAACGCAAACCGAAGTGGACAAGGACTTAATCAAAGATTTATTGACACAGAAAGGTTACTATCCATATGAGTACGTTCAATCACTGCATGTATTTGAAGAAAGAGAATTACCTTCCAAAGAGGGGTTGTACTCTACTCTACTGGACATAGGTACCACGGACACACAATCATGCCACATCCAATTGGAATTTATTAAAGGAAAAGGTTTTCAAATCATATCATCACGTATGCCAAATGGTTGAGGTATATCTACTGGCAGACATCTTTCAGACTTTCAGGGAGACCTGTTTGTTGTAACGATGGTGCTACGTTTCCACACCTTGATTTATTTGGGCTGCAGTGCTGAAGAAAAACAAAGCAAAACTATAACTCTTCCATCATGTAGGTTTTCTTGAAGGGGTCAGAAAATGGAGGGGTTGAAAGATGAGTAAACTTCCCTCAAGAAAACTTTGCAAACGAACCGGTTCCCTTGAGTGAGAAGATTTACTTGAGCGGTCTACATGAAGGAGTTCAAAAGACCTTGACTCAGTTTCTCCTTTGACCCACTCTCCCAGGGTCACCTTTGAACTTTGACCCGGTTTTGGAATGCTGCGTTTTTATGGTCTAATGTTACTGCCAGTCCACCAGGGTCAAACTAGGTCAAGATCATGGGACACTCGATTTATGGGTCAAAGGTCAAACCGAGTCAAGGTCTTTTGACCCATCCATTTTCTCACCCCCAGGCCTTTGTCTTTCTAGGTAAGTGCCTTTTTTTTATGCTTTTGTGTCCTATTCCTACTAGAGTTACAAAGGTAGGGGTGTTGGGAAACAGTTCGAGGGGTGCTTTTTGCTCTGTTTTGGTTTAATTTCTCTACATGCATAACTTCTTTCATTTTTTTTAAATGTTTTATATCTGCTTGTCGTTTTCTCTTAGCGGCAACTTTTTTTCTCCAACCATGTATTCCTCTGCTCCACAGTTTCCTTTGCATGATTCTAACGTTTTACGGCACCTTTTTTCCCCAATCGGTCATTTCTCTCTCCCTCAGTTTCGAGAAACCACTTATTCCGATCATCCTGTTCTTTCCTGTTCTTTGCCGCTATTTTTTCTTCTTTAATTCCACTAACTGATGTTTCATCCTCTTTTTCCATCTCTAAGGAAGCGCGTTCATTGATTTCTTCATCCTCTATTGGGCCGAATTTACCGTCCTCAAACTCGTAGGTTTTACCAGTTCTAAAGTGCTCTAAAGAAGGAAGATGAAGGAAGAAATGGCGGGCATCCCAGTGGAGGAATTCTTCTACTTGAAAGCCAAAATGTACTCTGTTCTAGTAGGAGAAGACAGTATTAGGAAGACTAAAGGAATTAGTAAATCATTCGTTCAAAAAGCCTCAGTCACAAAGACTTACAAGAATCTAGCTCTATTTAGTCTTTGTGACTTAGGCTTTTTGAACGAGTGATTTACTGATTCCTTTGGTGTTCCTAATGCTGTCTTCTCCTATTAAAACTGAGTACATTTTGGCTTTCAAGCAGATAAATTCCTCCACCGGGATGACCGCCATCACATCCTTCATCTTCCTCAGCACTTGCTTGTTTTGAATGCTATAGAGTGACGCAAAGGATCGTAGTTGCTCGCATGAAATTTGTCCAGCTTCGATACCATGCCCAGGTAAAAATCCTAGGTCTCTACCTCGTAGAAAAGGCTGTCAGTGTCAGTAAAAAGCATGCGTGCGCGATTTCCATACTTCTCATGTACGCAATCTGGTGAAACTAGTACATGACGAGCTTCGAAAATTTGGAGATGGTGAAAATCTGGTGTAGGTTGGCAAGTCACACATGACATTATGAACTCTCAAATTTCCCTGTATTAGATTTTCAATGAGAATCTTGAACGAATCTGCATGCGGCAGAGTGCTGTATTTCACAGACTTCTTCAGACTGTTGCACAGCTTCATGGTTAAATGATGTGATTTGTTCTCCAGAGTTTTCCCAAATACCGAGTTGTTCTTGAATTTAAAAAAGTCCTTCTCGAAGATTGTTGTCACAGTTTGATGCTTCTCCGTGTGAAAGTCTATGTATGACTTTAACCCCTGCCTTTAATAGAATTTTAGAATTATGTGGATGTCTTTAAGAATCATACCATATTTCAAAAATAAAATGTAAATTCCTGTAATGAACAACATAGTATTTCTTTACTCTAGGTTGGAAGTGAGCTTGGAAGTGGAGATGTTCTTCTTCTAAGCAATTTCTTTTGTGATGGGCAACAAAAAGTTTGGCTTTATCTTCAACTCCTCCGGTGCTAAAGGAGAACCGTTGTGCTGATCGTTACATTCGTCAGGGTAGTCCATGTTCACTTTCAAGATGTAGTCATATTCCGATTTTTTTTTGATCGCGGATAAGCGAAATTAGAGAATTTCCATCTTTGTCGACCAAATAAGTAGATCGTATAGATGGTGCTCCATCATTGCTAATTCATAGAGGTTGTTGATGTCTAAATTTACCATATGTAGGCAAGGTAATGCTCGTTGTATATGTCTGGTAGGTACTTGTTGTAGTGGGATGTCTCTTCCCTACGAATGTCATTCCTCCCTTGATACCCGAAGGGATAAAGTTGCGTATTCGTGACTGGGTTTACTTGAGTGGGAGGTTTACTTGAGGAATGATAAAGTTTACTTGACTTTCGACACCCCATT
>JAHWFP010230109.1:70779-80803 GCA_023313725.1 Lithobius niger | reverse complement strand
GAAATGGGATGTAGCGCTGGATTCCCTTGGGGTTGTTTTATAGGAATTTCTGTGACTGATTCCATTTGTGCTGCTAAGAATGACTTGGGTGTTTTTTTTTAGATTGGTCTGCAAGAATTTGTTGGTGAAAAATGAAGGAGGAACCCTTTGTTTGGGACCCTTTAAGTGGATGCTGGTGATCTTTGTAGGGTATTTCATGGGTGTTACATGGTTTGTTCGTTTTGCACTAATAAGAATTACTTGTGTACCCGATTTCATGCTAGATGTGCATGACTTTGTTGCTTAACGGTTTTATTACTCAGAATTCCAGAATTCCAACTTTACAATGGTGAGTGTTAGAAATAAATTCCAAAAACTGTAATTTATTCCATAATATTTGGACAATGTACGAAAAATTCTAGCTCAGCAATACATTTGGGAGCTGCAAGTTTTAAAAAATGTCATTCCAATCCGACCAAGACTGCAGACTCCTGCACGGGCTCCACCCAAACTACGAAAGTGCAACTAACCAACCAACCAACCAACAAACATTTTGCCACTGCAGTCTGTTATAGGCTATACTAGGCTATCTTTGCTCGCTCCTTTCTGCCAATAAGGGCCGTCCATGATTAGTTTATTTTCCCTATTCACCTACCAGAAACCTCTTCCCAGAGCTCCTGTAATCCATTAATGATTTCTGCCCACTACTCTTCAATAATAATTGCTCTGCCGGTGAGAATACTGCAGTCACATTAAAATCGCATTCAAAAGGCCCTGGTCGTTGTTAATACCTACCTGTTAAACTATAAAAACTGAAAATCAGTTCTCTGGGTCTATCGCTAGGTAAGAGCAAAATTTCGAGCCCATTTGGCTTTCCGTCACATGAATATTGTAGTCACATCAAAATAGCTTTCAAAAGGCCCTAGGCCTTGTCCATACTTACGTTTTAAGCTACCAACAACAACAACAACAACAACAAAAAGAAATGACCATACTGTGACGCCAAATGGTTTGATTGGTGTCATTAAAATTTTTAGTGCAGCGAAATAGTTACGACACGACCCCAAATACCGAATTTCGTTGGCCTGTGTAACTTCTCGGAGAAACTATAGGATTTTAGAGTTTGATGTTGATTTGTTCCTGAGGCTTGATGTATTATATGTTTCTATATGTTTCTATTCGTTTCTATATCGTGTGTGGGTAATACATATCAGTATCCTGCAACAGCCCTTGGGATGGGAGCAGCAGAAATAGTGCCGAGGTCAAAAGTAATAAAAGTAAAGATAATGTATAATTACTAGAGGCTTCATCTAGTTAGCACCAGTGGAACGGATCTTAGGTATGAAAGCAGTCTGCAATCCTAGGCAGGTCAGTTCATTCTAAGGAGCCACAACACCAACTTATCTCTCATCTTCACCTATAGTTACAACTCTAGATAACCCTATCTCTTGAGGATTTGTACAACCATCCTTCAATATTGGAAACACGCAGGCGGCAAATAAAACTCTTTAATACAGGTGTACAAGAGGCAAATATATTACCGTCTGGACTTAGCAGCTTGGACTACGGTAATCATACATTTACTGATAAATAAGTTGTACAATTACAAACCCAGACCTATTTCTGTTGCAATAAGGTTTCTGTTTGAATTTTTCAGTTTATTAACCGTGTTATTTTTTGAGCACTCTTAGTACTTTTCTGGGTGTTAGAATCCAATTCAAATCCTATCGAAACATTGATAGCTACAAACAACTGTAAATGATCATAAGGAGCTACCAGTTTTCAAAGGAATTTTTACTCTAGAAGGTTGTTTTATCATTCTGCGACAAAGTTTATCACTGTTTCTCTTCACAGCCATGATAATCAATATAAGAAACAATCTGCATCAACATGTTAAATGCACTGCTGTTCTCTGCATCATAAGAATGATTATATGTACATTGTGTATTAAGATTCTTAGTTATATTGATTGAAAATACTGTGCATTAGCAATTTTGCTTGCATCATTAGGAAAGCCAGTGTTTCATCCATAGAATAGGAGTATTTTTTTTTACATGTTGCATAATTTCAAAAACATAGGTCTTCTTCCTAGGATGAAGTAAAAATTCATCCTATGAAGTTGGCCTGTTTATAGTCTGTCTTTATAACAACGTTGCTTTACAAACAACTACCTAATTTACGAACTACTATAGGTATTAGACATTTTCCATGTTCAACTATTCAATAACTATTCATTTTTTCTGAGATACCGTGATTTTTAATGCACTGTATCAAAATATTCTAATCATGTTTCTGGAACATATTCATTATTGCGTATTTTGGTGTTGAGCAGTTTTAGAATTTTTTGCCATAGTGTACTTGCTTTTGATTTTACCATGTTACCAATTTTTCCTGGAAGTGTAGATGTAAAAAAACACATTAATTTAGTATGTAGTGTTTGTCTTTGTCCTTAGCACTTTATAGACGAGAGGGGTCATGAGGAGTCAATCTTTCGAATGAAATTACATCTTAGTTTAATGGTTTATGGGTTTTGTTTTTATGTAACTAAAACTGTTCTAATTTCCCTATTGAAAAAATCCTACTGGAAAATTTTTACTGGACCAGCACGAATTTACCTATTGAACCAGTACTTACAGGTTTATTGAATCCTGGATCAGTAGAGTATTGTAGCTATTACCAGTAGGCTCTTCTCATTGGACCAGTATGCAATTGCTCCTAGTCCGGTGACCAGCCAGATGTACAGGACCAGTAGAAAGTTGTTACTGGTCCAGTAATTGTGTTGTGAATTATTAGGATATTCTTACGCACTATTACAGAATTGTTATTGGTCCTGGAGAATATTCTTGCTGGACCAGTAACAATTCTTACTGGACCAGTAGCCAAAGGTGTACAGGACGAGAAGGCTTTTCATACAGAACTAGTGATAATCTTGTACTGGTTCAGTAAAACTTGTGTACTGGATCAGTAGGCACCTCTGGAAAAGAATGTATGCATACGTATAATACTCTTAATTATTGCAGTTGATTAAGCTTTTCAAGTAATATTCCGTAGGGCCACCAAATACTTTTAAGGGTGATTTTGACACGTGCTGTTGCTGGCTGCCCAAACTGCGAAAAAAAATCAATCGAAGCCACAAAATTTCGTTGTATGCTCACCTCTCTGTAAAGTTAGTGAGATCTTTGAGATCTGCACACTTCTTTTACCTATAGTGCTTTAATGCTACACAGAAAGAACCTGCACAAGTTTTGGAATTTTAAGTTACAAATAATAGAGCATATGATGTCACTGTTGAATTCAATGGGCTGCCTTTTAGACAGATGATTCAAGGGAAAACAAGTGGGAAGTTGCAAAATAGGAAACGTGCAGCCGTCCCGTTTAGCTTGCTTTTGCCCTGCCATCCCAGTCACCAAATTACCCAGTTACGTACTTTCTGTACTTTCTGAACTTTCGAACTTGTACCCTATTGATGTTAGTGACCTAGCTAATTATAGTCTACTGTTGATTATAGTTCCAGTAAAATCCGTTGACAGTTGATAATGATCCAGTTGATACTGATCCAGTTGATAAGAGGTGTTGGTCCAGTTGAAAAAAAAATCTACTCGAGTCACTGGTTCACTTAACTAGTTCACCAGTTGATGAACCGTTTCTTACTAGAGTTACTGGTCCAACTGGCTGATCAAATGCTAATGACTGTTGCTACTGGTTTAGTTGATATTTCCTGGAAGTATTGTCCAGTTGAAAAAAAATGTACAGGAGTTTCTGGTTCAGTTCTCCAGTTGATGATTTTCTAACTTGAGTTACTGCTCCAATTAAAAATATTCTACTGCTGGTTACCAGTCCAGTTCAAACTACACTATCTGCTGCAAGTATTGGTCTAACTGAAAAATTCTACTGGTTGGACTGGGCCAGCTAACCAATTCAACTTAAACAAAACATTCTCTACTGGATTTACAGGTACAGCTAAGTGTCGGTTATTGGTTAAGGATGCTACTGGTCCAGTTGCAAATGCCCTGTAGAAACTGGTCCACTTGAAAAAATCTACTGGTATTACTGATACACGTAACTAGTGCACCAGTTACAAAGCATTTCTTACTGGAGTTACTGGTCCAGTTGAAAATATCTATCGGAGGTAGTGGTCTAGTTGAAAATATCTACTGGTTGTATTGGTCCAGTAATCCAGTTCACCAATAGACAAAACAATTCTTGCTGGAGTTACTGGTCCAGTTTAAAAGGTTCTACTGTTGTATACTGATCTAGTTCAAAATATTTACTGGGGGCGTTGGTCCAGCTGACTACCTACTGGAGGTTTGGTCCAGTTGAATACGTACTGGAGGTTTGGTCTAGTAGAAATTTTCTGCTGGACATACTGGTTCAGTAGAATTTTTCCTGTTGGTTACTGGTCCAGTAGAAAATATCTTCTGGTGGAATTCGTCCAGCTGAAAATGTCCACTGGTTGTATCGTTCCAGTTATCCAGTTCACCATTAGACAAAACATATTTCCCTGAAACTACTGATCCAGTTGAAATTACTGTGATGTCGTTACTTGTTGCACCAAAACGGCCGCTACCAATTTAGGTTCCCTTTTGTTACCCTCCAGATTGCCATAACCCCTTGACACAACGTGTCCAAGCTTTGCTTTCCCGCTTGCCTGGCCAGCGGAAAACCGTGCTTTTCTGCTGGATCCCGGGCCATGTTGGGATAGGTGGAAATGAGCAAGCGGATTCTGCAGCAAAAGGGGCCCTTTCTGGCCCTCTCGGAAGGGATCTCAGCCTTGTTCCCTCGGACGCTTTTCCAACTCTGCGTCTGAGGTTACACGCTTTTTGAAAAGCCTCGTGGGATGGACAGGACGGCAATAAATTACGAGCTATTAAAGGCACTGTTGAGGAATGGCACTCGGCGTGTCGCCACAGTCGCCGTGAGGAGGTTGTGTTGGCCCGTTTGCGCATTGGTCACACTCGACTTACTGTTTCCTTTTGCGGGGGGTTGACCCTCCTGAATGTTATTGGTGTCGGCGGCCACTTACGGTCCGCCACTTACTTGTTGATTGTCGCCATCTTGATGGTGTTCGTCGTCGTTTCCATCTTCCGCATGACATTGCGCGTCAGTTGGGCGATAAGTCTGTCCTCCTGTCCGGTGTTTTTCAATTTTTGCAGGAGGTACAGATGTATGACAAGATTTAGATTAGGGGTTTGAATAACATCTCTGTAATGTGTGGTGCAGTGGCAACCCGGACCACTGCACTGTGACTGAGGTTGGCGCTAATGACCAATTTGTCGACGCACCATTAAGCCTCAATCCCCCCCATAACCAACACTATTAGGTTAGCTGTATTTATTGTAATATGTACCATGCCATACTTCCTACACATCCTGTCACATTATTGTAAACTGTTATTTAAGAACCTATCAATTGGAAATAAACCGTCTCTGCAGTTGTAGCTTACACAACACTTGTGTCTCTTATTTATTATGCTATAGTTACCCATGCGGTACAGAGTGTACCTGCCCAGTAAACTACAGTTGGTAACGGGCCGGTACTATGGTAGCAATTTAATTTTATAGTAACTTAATATGGCTTCAGCCACATCTATGCTCCAAATTTGTGGTAAGTTGGCAAATTTTTTCATTTGGCAATGAAAATTAGTGCTCTGAAAACCTATCAGAGTTTAGTCTTTTTCAAAATGTGTAATTTTTTCGTGGTAAAGGTGTGTGGTACGAAATGATAATAGTTAAATTTAGTACCTTAACTACTAGAACTGAAATGTGAATTGAATTTATTAAGTTAATTTTACAATGATAGTGTCCTTGAGCGACGCACTAGTGTGTCACACAGGCAGTACTATTAACCTGAATGACATGAAAATGCGCTGCTAAATTAAGTCTAGTAGATTCGATAGTGCCTATCCCATACTCAGGCTGGTTTTGTGCCGGTTTTTAAATTTATCACCATAGGGTTTATGTTAAACTAGTGAAATTTCGTCTGTGCTGAGTCTTAGGCCAGAAGTAGTGTTTTGTAAAATATATCATTGAGGTTGAGCATTTAAACATTTAAAAAAGCATAGTCCCTTTAAATTAATTTGTAAGTGGTTAATTTATACTACTAGGTAGGCTACAGTCAAACAGGGTTTATTTCAATTAAATAGTTGACCGGTAGTCTTGAGTGCTCCTTGATTAATCTTGCAAATTAATTAGGATTGTAGTTAAATTTTATTAAATTTAGCTCGTAAAAAGATGGGTGTCGTTTGCATAAACACCTGCAGTTACTGTAATTTAACAGTGTGACTGAAATTGAAAATAATTCAGTAGTGAGCGCTAGCGCTAATGGTGACCCAAATTTAAATAATTTAAACAGTGGTACAAGTGTAGAAGAGAGCAAAATGCTGGTTTATTTAGTGAGTTTGATTGTGAAAACGACACATGGGAAAATATTCCAACCGGAAAAGCTATTATTTTAAAGCAAAAGGAAAAGCACCAGCTAAACAAGTTGATTTCTTGATGGCTTCTGTAGGCCAGAAAATGTTTGATCGTATATTAAACATCATTTCACCTGACCTTCCTGATTCTTTAACTTTTAACGAATTAGTTTAAAAGGTTTTAGAACACCTCGATCCAGTGCACTCATTGGTATCTGAAAGAGTGACATTTTTTCGTAGGTCCCAAAAACCAGATGAGAGTATCGGTGAATATTTAGCTGCATTAAAATTAATGACTAAATATTGTGACTTTAACAAAATCACTGCCATCAATAATGAAATGATTAGAGACTGCATAATTGGTGGAATTCATTCAGAAGTTATACAACGCGAATTGTTGAAGCAGACTCTGGATTTGAAGGCTACAGCATCCTTAGCTTTATCCTTAGAATCTGCAGAAACAGACCAAAGCGTTTTGAGAAGTCACTCTAGATCAGTTAATTTCGTAACTAAAAAAATCTCTAGCAAAAGCCAAAATAGGCCTAAATCTTCTAAAGATTACATTTGCTATTGTTGCGGAAAAAACGGCCATGTCGAAACCCGTTGCAAATATTGCTACTATACTTGTGGCCATTGCCACACCATCGGTCACTTACAAATCGTGTGTAGAAAAGGCAGTAGTCATTCAAACAGGACTACAAAACCGTTTGAACTAGGTAAGCCTAGTACAGGCACGAATTTTAAGGGTAGACCAAAAGGCAAACAAAAGTATTGTTACAAAAAGACAATTCACAAGCTAGAACGTGAATCTCAAAGTGAAAGTGAAGAAGCCGGGATGTTGTGACCGAAAATTCAAGAGTTTGGTTCTGAAGCTAACAGCGAGTCATATAACGACTATCTTGTCTTGGCAAATAACACTCTTGGAATAAGTCAGCCTGTGGACCAGATTTTAATCCCTCTTCATAGAAATAAAATAGTCATTGTTGTTAATTCTATAAAATCCATAAGTGGGTAATGCCAGTCTGCCGTAATGGGGTCAACCTTGAAATGGAACTTGATTCCGGGGCAAACGCATCAATTATTCCTATTGAGTGGCATCAAAAATATTTTGTGGATTGTCCTCTTCAGCTCAGTCTGTATTCTATCCACTCATACACAGATGGAATTGAAAACACGATTTACACAGCCAGTTTTAATGTTGTACTCAAAGGTCAAACAGGATACTTGGATGTCTTAGTTTCCAAACTACATAAACCTGCTTTAATGGAAAAGGGTTGGTTTTCTATCTTTCGAGTAGATTTTCATCCATTTTATGACCTGCAAACAAATGTTAAAGCTAAGAAAAGTGTTAAACGAATTTAAACTAGTACTACACCAGTTGACACTTCAGAAATAGTAAAGGGTTTCCCTGAGCTATTCAGTGAAGGTATGGGTGTAAACTTTAAAAACTTAAAAGCAAAGATTTATTTAAAACCTGATGCAAAGCCTGTGTATTGTCGTGTTAGACCAGTTCCATTGTTATTAAAGAAAGAGGTTAACCAAGAAATTCGCACATTGCTTGTCCTTGGAATTCTAGAGCCTGTGGAGACCTCTGTGGTCTACTCCTATAGTCATAGTTCGTCAACCGGATAGCCAAATCCGGGCGATAGGTGATTACAAGACCACCGTGAACCCTCAATTAGAAGTTGACCACTATCCGGTCCCCACGGCCTCAGAATTAGTCAGCAAATTAGCAGGTAGTGACACTTTTTCCCTTATCGATCTTAAGGATGCCTTTCTGCAAATTGAACTCGATAAAGAGTCACAAGAAGCTTTAACAATAAACACACCCCTGGGCTTATTTTGATGGTTGCGTCTACCTCTGGGCCTAGCCTCCAGTCTTGGAATTTTCCAGTGGGTCATGACACAAATCATTTGTAAAATCCCCAAATGTCTCCCATTCTGTGATAGACATCCTAGTGAGTGGGAAGGGGGCCGGGCATGACGATGCTTTAAACAAACTGTTAAATGCTTTACAAGACGCAGGAGCAAAACTTAAGATCGAGAAGTGCAAAATGTCGCGGCCTGATTTGAAATATTTAGGTCACATGATCAATGCTGAAGGTCTGCAAACACTCCCTGAGGTTATTGAAGCAGTCACGAACGCTTATAACCCAACTTGTATTCAAGAGCTACAGAGCTTTTTGGGTTTTGTTAATCATTACTCCAAGTACTTACCAAACTTTGCTCATATTCTGTCACCAGTTACTCGTTTGTTAAAAGTCCAAGAGTTAAATGGGTATGGGGGGGGGGGGGGAGGATGCGACCAACTGTGAAGAAAGTGAAAGAACTCTTTATTAAATCCAAAGTTTTAGTTCATTATGATCCAAAATTAAAACTGAAGCTGGTTTGTGATGGCTCATCTTATTTGGGTCGGGGCTTGCCTAATGCATATCATGAAAAACGGCGAATCACGTCCAATAGCTTTCGCTTCCCGACAGCTAACCCAAGCCGAGCAGGGCTATAGCCATTTTATCAGGGAAGCTCTCAGTGTGACTTGGGGAGTGAAGCGGTTTCTCGAGTATGTTTATGGTCAGCGATTCATATTGCAGTCCGATCAAAAGGCTTTAATATGGATTTTTGCCGTAAAAAGGGAATTTCACAGATGTCAGCAGCTATGGTTCAAAGATGGGCAGTTATGCTAAATGCATACAATTATGAGTTCGAACATATCCCAGGTAAACAAAACCTAACTGCCGACGCATTATCCAAACTTTCACTACCAAATACTGAGGAGTTTGAAGAAGCCGATGCCCAGTACAACGTTCTTGCTGTAGAAACTGTTTCTAATTTACCAGTTTTAAACGAGACATTAGTTTTCGAGAGCAAACGCGATAACATATTGTCTAAAGTTTATCATTATGTGAATCATGGCTGGCCAGAAAAGTGTGAAAACCCTGACCTGTTACCGTACTTAACACGTCGCAAGGAAATCTCTGTCGAAAACAAAATTCTATTTTGGGGGCATTGGATCTTGGTGCCAACAGCTTTGAGAAAACTAATTTTGAAGGATCTTCAAAGGGCACACCTTGGAATAGTGAAACTGTTTGGTTTGGCTAGGCAAAAGGTGTGGTGACCTAAGATCGACGCTGACATTGAACATAAAGTTGAATCTTGTCAAAATTGTCAAGAGTACAAAGAAATTCAAGCAGCTGGGCCTAAACATACTTGGGAATATCCTCGGAAGACTAATGCTAGGTTCCATGCTGATTTCCTGGGCCCGATGGATAATTATATGTTTTTTATCCTTGTGGATGCACATTCAAAAATCCCATTTGTTCACAAAATGTGTCGCAAATCTTGTTTACTTCCATATTTGCTGGGGCCAATGCCCAATTTAGTCTAGTGTGGCTAATTTTACACATGTGGACATTATCTATGTCTTGTAATTTAATTTCTGGTTCCTGCCTCTAGAACATTCTAGAACTTTCCATTACCCATAATACCCTGGCCATTTCGCGGTTGTCAGGGGTTACCAAAACGTATTTAAGCAAAGGGGCCAGCATTGTAAAATAAGAAAGCCTTCGGGCCAGCCAACCGGCTGGTTCTCTTCAACCCCTGCTAGGTCTTCTAGTTAGGGGGATTTTTTGGCTG
>JAHWFP010230109.1:28545-70769 GCA_023313725.1 Lithobius niger | reverse complement strand
TGGCTGTTAGGCCTTTAGTAGGCCCAATTTTGGTTAGGCTTTCCCCCAACCTAAACAAGCCTTTTTACCGTAACATAACCCCAAAGTTCCCCAACCCTTTCCCCAGTCTTTTGTTCAGTCTAATTTTGCTTTAGCTCTCCCACTTTGCTATTTTTCGTCAAAATGAAGTGCACAACATCTGCCAGAGTGATAGATGTTTTGAATAACCACATTGCCGAATACGGCTTATTGAACAGATTAGTTACTGATAACGCTGCACAATTTATGTCAACTAAGTTCCAAAATTAACTGAAAACTAACTGCATCCGACACCTGATGGGCCCAAGTTTTTTGCCCTGGACCAATGGTCTTGCAGAAATTTACGTCCGCAACTTTAAAAGAGTTTACAAAGCTGCCTGGCGCCAAGGATCCACAGTTCAAGAGAGGATAAATTCCTATTTGTTATCAGCTCGAATTACTATCTCTGCTACCATGCAAGCTACACCTGGAAAGTTGTATTTTAATCGAGAGTTGAATTCTTGACTTGATTTATTATTTCCCGATCATGCCACTGATGTTTGCCGAAAACAGTTAAAAAAATTGAAAGCACAAAACACCGTGAGTTGAAATCGTATCAAATTGACGACAATATCTGGTACCGTGAATTTAGCGTAACTAACAATATGTTATGGTCAATGGGGGTAGTGCAAAAAATCTGTGCACACCAGTCCTATGTAGTATTGATACTAGCGGTAATGAATATGTAAACACCGCGAACAATTAAGACCATGTACTGTTGATTATAGTTGTGCTGAGCAGTCAACAAAAGCGATAATTCCAAAGTCTAAAACCGACAATTCCCGCATGCATAATAATGAGCCAAAACATGTTGAATCCGAAAAACACTCTAAATCCAAGCATCGTATGTCATTTAGCAGTAAATGTCATGAGAAGCCAGTTTCCAATGACGTATTTCCTTCTAGAAAATCTGTTGGTCAATCCAGGCAAAGTCTACCTGTTGCCAAGGGTTAGCAAACACCTATCAAAAGCTAGGCGGATCGCCAGATTATTTACAAAGGAAGTCACCAGGTGGCAACACCTTACGAGCAGAAACACCCCTCGTACCTTCAGTAAAAAACCCCGACAACGTCACGAAATTGCCTTTGGCTAACGATTCCAGTGCTTCTTCCGAGAATATTAGCAAGCCAGAAAGGATGCAACCTCCGTTACTAGTAATGTTGCAATCTGCTGAACAAGCATTGTATACTCCAAAGCGTGCGAATAAAAACACGCTCACAAACGTAAAATTGTGCCATCAGCTATGCACTGTGATGAGACTGCACAATTTGAAAAGCCAAATGAAATGCTAAGATCTAAAAGATTGAGAAAAGCTCCAGACAAGCTTAATCTGTAGTCTTTTAACTTAAATAATTAACAAGTGTGTCTACTACTTCTTCGTTCATCGTTTGTCATCAGTTATATGTAAATTTAACAAGGGTTTTTTTTAAAATCATGCTGTTATCGCTAAAATGTGCCAGTCCATAGTTATACGTGCAGAGAACTGACTCTGTATTTTTTTAAAAACGTCCTCCTTTAGAATTAGGAAAAAATGTATTGTTTATAGTTGTCCGTGAGAAAAATTGATTTCTCCATTTTATCATCTATGTTTTCTTTTTGTCTTTTCATGTACAATTACTTCCGCATCGGAACAATTGCTGAGTGGAGCAATCAGCAAACAGTCCGGTGAAAATTCTAACAAAAATTAACTACATCTGCGCCAGATTAAAAATGGATGCCAGATGTCCGACGGCTGCTTTGTAGCATTCTAGCTGCAATTGTTGCTCAAAATTGAAAAACCAAAAATAAGCTACTTCATTAAAAAAATGCTAGATTTGTAATAAAGAAAAGTCAATTGGTTCCATTGAAATTTCAAATGGCAATTTTTTCAGTCAGTTTTTTTCAAATGTTTACTTTATCGTTTAATCTTGCAAAAAATCTTGAGTTTATAATTTTGTCACAGCTTTCGAAAAATGTTTAGTTTTTTCCCTTTTGAAAGGAAAAAATTGTGATATTTCATAATTCAGACAGTGAAATAAGAATATATCTTGCCTCGTAACACATACTTTATTTTTCAGCTAGGCTAGAATTTTTTTTCTGTTTTTTTTTCCGTGTGGTATTGTGGTGTCGTTACTTGTGGCACCACGATATGCCGCTCTCAATTTAGGTTCCCTTTTTTTTTAACCCTCCAAATTGCCATAACCAATACTGTTAGGTTAGCTATATTTATTGTAATAGATACAATGCCATACTTATTATAATTCCTGTCACATGATTGTAAACTGTTATTTAAGAGCCTGTCAACAGGAAGTAAACCGTCTCTGCAGTTGTAGCTTACACAACACTTGTGTCTCTTATTTATTATGCCATAGTTACCCATGCGGCACAGAGTGTACCTGCCCAGTATACTACAATTACCTACTTGAGTTATTGGTCCAGTTGAACATAATCAACTATTTATTACTAGTCCAGTTTAAAATATCTACTGGAGGTGTTGGTAAAGTTGAAAATATCTACTGATTGTATTAGTCCAGTTAACCAGTTTACCAGTAGACACAACATTTCTTACTGGAGTTACTAGTCCAGTTGAAAAGATTCTACTGTTGGTGGCTGGTTCAGTTCAAAATATCTACTGAAGGTATAGGGCCATTTGAAAATACCTACTGGAGGTATTGGACCAGTTGAAATTTTCTACTGGGCATACTGGCCCAATAGAATTTTTCCATGAGGATTTCCAATGGGTTGTCAGCAAATTTCCATAACTATATCGTGTGTTTTACTATTGTACACTTTTATACCACAATTTTGACTTTAGGACACCTTACTAGCTTTTTTTTCATATCAATGTGTAAAATGTGAAGAACTAGTTTGAATAAATCACTAAGCCAGTAGCACACGCAACGAATCAACACTCTTATATTTCGGTATCAACGAGATAAGAAGCGATACTTTCTTCAGAGATAAATGTAAAAAGATAAAAACACCTCACATAACTGTTCATGTTTCTGCAAAGTTGGGTATTCGATTGCGCCCACTCTCGACAGTGGCACATGGTTTGCTACGTCCCTTTTATAACTTTACATCACTTCCCTTTCCCATTCCACATGCAGCCCTCCAGCTGCACTCACGTTCATGTAACTAATCATACTAAAATAGTTTCATCCAAGAGATATTTGTAGACGTATGTTCCCTTTTTAGTATTATTTTTCTTGAAACGCATTGTTTGTGGCTGTATATGAACGTTGAATGCATATTCAGCTCATGCCTACTATTGTCGTATTTTGTCCCAGAATGCAGGGTAATGAAGCCAACTTGGCAGAAACTTGAATACTTAAATATGTGAGGTGTTTTCATCTTTTTTACATTTTATCTCTGAAGAATGTAACACTTCTTATCTCGTTTATACCGGAATATAAGTGTGTTGAATTGTTGCCTGTGCTGCTGGCTTAGAGTTTTATTCATATTGTTTTCCATATAAGTAAACCAAAACTAAAGCAGCAAAACACTCATTAGAAAGAACTTTAAATGCAAAATGCACAAAGTAATTTTCAAAGTTCCAATGGTTAACTAAATTGCATGCTAAATTTCATCATTGTTGTGTGAACACTCGTTCGAAATTATTAATTATTGAGACTTATAGGAGTTATTTTTAGAAAAAATCCAGTAACAATAATTTGCAGAGCACAGCATGGTCTATAACGGACACCAAATTACAAAATAGTTGTTGGTTGCACTTCTGTCGTCTGGGTGGAGCTAAAACGAACATGGGATTAGAATGAAATTTGCCACATCACTTCAACTCTCCAAAACTACCGTTGAGTTCGAATTGCTGTAAGTCGATCAATTACAGCAGAAGAAATTAAACTTTTCCGAATTTATCCATCTAACACTCACCATTGTAAATTGGGAATTCTGACTAGTTATGGATTTCCGACAAAGCATACACCATGCTGGAAGTAATCAAGTGAACTTTAAAACACATGGCAAATTAAAACATGATTGCTTCCTTAGAACTAACTTGTCCTTTAACATGGCACCAAAGCGGCATTTACACTACCAATCGGAATTCCAAATACGAAACCTGAAATCGCCGTATCATTACAAAGTGTCGTATATAAACGAAACTTTACAGCAGACTACGAAAACAATAACATGATTAAGTCTAATAGTTTTTAGACTCCTCAGTGCTATAGCAAGTGAAGCCTTGACACAGTGTTGCGTGAATGAATAGCCTACTCTTTAACGCAGCTGATACTTGCTGCTATTGATACAAAAGGAAAAACCGTCACAATTGTAGGGCAAAAGCTGTTAGCGTTTAGGCCTAATTTTAGCTTTTAGGACTAATTTTTAGCTTTCAGACCAACTTTTTTTGCTGTTTTCGTTTTCGTTGGTGGTGCTGTCAGGTTTTATACGAGTGGCAGCATTGTCAATCTTTTGAATCTTTTGATTATTGTTAAAAACTATCATTACTGATGACTGTCAGACTTGCAGTTAATTGCTTTGTTACCATATTTTTCGCCATTTATATAGAGGCAATGATTGAAGTCCTCCCTCCATCAAATAATAATATCTTCGTTCCTATTCAGTATCTTTAGATTAAACTTGGCCAGTTAATACATAAGTATGGAAGGTATATTTATACCAAAAATTCTGCAATTCTGTGCAAGAATATAATTAGGGAGCCATTCGTAAATTTGAAAAATACACTTGTTGTTGTTCTTCTTTCTGTTCGTCCACCACTTCAGAAAAACTATTATCTACCGAAAATCTGAAACATGATCTTAACCTTAAAATTTTGTTGCCCTTCATCCTCAAAGAGAACACTTTTTCAATTAGTCGAGCCATTCTGGAGTTACAGGACCCCGAACGATCAGTGTTATTGTTTTACATTCTTTTAAACAATGTAATTACGGAACAATGCAAATCAGCCAAGGCCAGCCACAATGAATAGACTGAACTATACAGAAATGCAGACAGTGCTGGTGAGCCAACATTTATTCACCGGCATTATCCTTATTACGTATTAGTCTGCTCGGCGTTTGGTGTGACATATTGAAAATGACATTAATTCAAGTTTGTCTAGTTTTCGGTCGACATTACTGCATGCCATCAGAAAAGTACATGGATTACAAACAAACGAGTCAAGTTTGCCGTTAAAAAAGGGTTAAAAAGGGATTGAAGTTTGATTTTACATATTAAGCTGTGCAAGGATAAAAATTAATGATTTTTAATTCAAAAAATCAACTGTATAATTTATAAAATTGCGTCTGTTTGAGTGATGTTGTCCTTTAAGAATATTTTGAATTGGTCAAACACAGCATCACTTAAAAAACAATTTTCTGAGTTATACATTTGCAATATTTAACTTTAAAATCATCAATTTTTATCCTTGTATATTTTAATAAGTAAAGTAAAACATGAATCATTTTACCCTGTTATTACGGATTTTGTTTGTAATAATATTGAAGTCCACCATCCAGCAAAACTAAAACAGTTAATATCTCTGTTCCTATTCTGCGTTTTTCGACCAAACTTGACCAGATACTAGATAAGTATGCAAGGTATATTTATACCAAAAATAATGGAATTCTGTTCCAGAATAAAAGTTGGGAATGACATGTAAATTTGAAAATAGTTCACTTGTTGTTCTTCTTGCTCTTCTGCCACAATTTCAGAAAAAAACTACTGCACCTACCTAAAACCTGAAACAAGATATGTGCCAGAAATTTCCTCCTCCTTCCTCCTAAAAGAGACCACTTTTTCAATTGGTCGAGCCATTCTGGAGTTCCGGGACCTTCAACGTTCAGTTTTATTGTTTTACATAGTTTTAAACATTATAGTTAGGAAACAATTCCAATCAGCAAACTAAACATCGGCAGCAAGAAATAGACTGATCTATAAAGAAATGCTATCAATGCAGGTGAGCCAATAATTATTCGCCCGCACTATTGGGAAACGAGAGGACTGGTGTTAGTCTAGCATAAAAATGGTAGACGAATACAAACAAAACGTCAAGTCTGCTATAAAAAAGGGTTAAATGAAATTGCACTGTACTGTTTAGGTGCTGTTGTGATTCAAGAATAAGCACAACAGCACTGAAACAGATGCTATTTTCTCAATTGTAAATTTCATTAATTAAATTAAAAATCAGAATTTTTTAGCCGTGTACCTTTTAACCATTTATATAACCATTTTTTTACGGCACACTTGACGTTTTGGTTTGTAATTAATGTTTTTAATCTTGGGACGATACTATGCACAGCAGTTGTTGCAAACATGCCAAAATTATTGACTATGGTTGGTCATTGCTTACACAGCGATATTAATGTGCCGTAATATTTTTAATCAGCATCAATGGCCAACATCTTTAGTTTGCAATGTGAAAAGATGCTGAAAATAACTAAATATAAACTAAATGCTGGAACAAACGAAAGCCGATTAAAATAAATATTATACGTAGCTTAGGCCTGCTTTAAAAAACATTAAAATAAAAAAGGTCTGGCAAACAGCAGCACTACATCAAACCAAAAGGCAAAAATCCCAAAATAGGCCCAATAACTATTGTACCCAGATTTTTAAGTAGCATTTGTAAGTATGGTAAAGTCATTAAAATAAACACTAAATTTAAAATTGAAATAAAGTTATGTCCGCTCTATCTATAATAGACCCAAAGCCTATTTCCTAGTAAAGAAATAGTAAAGTTTAAAAAAATCCATTCTCTGTGAGTGAAATGTATTGTGTGCTTATAAAGGTACGATTTCATTATGAACAGCCACACCCACACACGGGCATTTACCTTCATTCATTCATTATGAACTTAACTTTACCTAATTAATTGGCTTTACCAATAATTTCGTTCTGTGACATTAGGACAACAGTAACCAACCGATCATTGCAGCTTGAGTAATTTAATCAAATCAATATTTTGTACGGTTTGTGGGATGTAAAAGATAATGGCTTCGCTAATAATTTGGTTTTGTGACATTAGGATAACAATAACCAAACGATCACTGCACTGCTTGAGTGGTTTAACCAAAAAAAAAAGAAGGCTTGTGGGAAGACCAAATAATGTATTCCCGCTCACATGTGCCTTATTTCTACTTAACGATTGGCAGGCGTTACAGGTACCCGTGTTTATTGTGCGATATGTGGAGTGCTTTCAGAAACCCTGGGAGATAATCCATAAATCTTCTAGAAGTCATCAAATACTTTAAAGGGATAAGACTCTGTAGCCTACTTTACCTTGTTTTTTTCGGTAATATTTTTTGGATAAATAAACGTCAGCCAGAAACTTGTTTGCCAGACTTTTATTCTGGTGGCTCTTTAGCCACATCTTCTGAATTTTGTGTTAAAATAAACGTTAGCTAAAACCTAATTTTGCCCGATGCTTATTACCTTTGGCTTATTACCTTTGGCACTAATTACCTGACTTACGACGCACCATTAAGCCTCAAGCCCCGCCACACCATTGCCGTATTAGTATCAGCTTCTGCTGTGTTGTCATCCACTTCGCCCTCTGTATGTTTTTGTAGCTTGACTGGCGCTTTTCAGCTGTATATGTTCTGTAATGTTTGCCAATATTTTGCACCATTTGTCAAACTGTGGCCACAACTAACCTTTGTGTTGATTTGCCCTTATTTGCATATCTTTCCTTCCTTTGATAACAAAGTTATTGAGTTTTTAGTGGAGCAACTCACATGAAAAAATAATTTCGAAGATTCGTCATTCTGAAGAAATGGTGTCTGCACTTGTGGAGTTTAAAAAACAAACCTTCAATAGCTAAATTACAAAGATAACATGACGTCTGTATAAACACTGAATAAAACTTAAACTGAATAAAAATTCTATTTCATGAAATAAAAATTTTAGGCTTATTGCAATAACTGACAGACAATAGCCTTGAACTGATGTTACCTTAGCTTGTCATTTTTTCCTCGGTAATATTCCCTATTGCCTGACTGGTCGTTGCAAACAACAAAGCAACCAACACACAAACACGCTAATTTTAGTTACGTCTGTATGTTTTAGCATAAACTACTTCTTATTGTAGCCGTTAGCACGATACCTTTTGCTTGAAGTTGTTTATTTTTTGTCTTCTCATACAACTCATCAACTGCCTTCATTTTTGCATCCACTTTGTTCATTTTGTCTCGCAATTTCTCAACGCCAGTGCCTCCAATTTCTCCAGTATTACCTCCTGCAACAAATAATATTTGAGTTGTAACTTATCTTTGTGGGCATGTTGGTATAGGTTTCATACTGTTTTGTGCTTTGCCGTTAGATTACCAACCAGTTCCTTCTATGACCATCAGTTGTGTTTGCTCTTGTTTTTTATGATCGCCGTCAGTTTCCTCATTCTTCTTTTTTAAGTATGTAATATTCTGTCCTTCCTCAACTAATGCACCACCACCAGTACTTTCCGCTGCAATCCAAAAAAAGTAACATAAATATTAAAGAACTTTAACTAAAGCATTTTATCGGACTATTCTTTGCTGCAAGACCTTTCGTTCTTAAATGAGTACAGCATGTTAAGTAAACAATATCATTGGTTCTTAGACATTCATAAACATGTACTTTTCAATGTTAACCCGCAAACCACTCATGACCAGTACGAATGCCTCACATGGGATTAAAAAGTTCAAAAACGAAAATTTAGCTTTATTAGGGTTACCTGGTAACCAGATCACAGAGAACTACTGCAGCTAAGTGGATTCTCTAATGGATTTACAAGCCAACAGGACACGAAATACGAAGCCACTCTAAACTAACTAGTTACACATAGGAATTTAAAGATTGACTTCCATGGCATAATGTTTTGGGATGAAATTTTATGGAATGGTGTTGATATTTTTTGCATCTTTGGCCATGATGATGAATTATTTTCGTTGGTGTTTCTTAGTAATCAGCTTTAATCCCCCAAAGTGGGAAAACTCGTTGCATTAAAAGGGGTGAATTAGAAACCAGCAAAGATGCGTTAAACTGGTTCATCGTGTTACGGAGAAATCTGCCATCTTCTTTTACTCTGAACTATAACTTTATGAGTCAGTAGTGTCAACAACTGGCCTATTCGCTATGAAATGATCCTGAATGGTATCCTTTCTATGTGGTCAATTTCGTCCCATTGCCAGGAAGTAGGGTAATGTACTGACCATTAGGTCCCCAAATTAATTGATAGGCACTGATGAAAGCATTCGTCTATCCAAACAACATACTTGGGACACAAGTTTAAGATGCTCTGTCAGTTTTCAGGTTACATTGCCATTCAAACTCGAGAAACAATGCACAAAGTTATTCCGACTAGTTATTTTAATTTGACTGCAATATTCTTGTTGTTTTTATACAACTGCATTAAAAATGTGTGTGACAACGATCAAAGCGTTTGCCTCCACAGAATGGCTACCTGTTACTGTTGTTGGGACTCTTTAGTATTTGAACTCTTTAGTGTTTGGAATCTTTAGCAAACCAACAAACCTTGTTCGATCACCTAGAGATCGATCCAATGCACCGATTTTCATTATTTGTAGTTTAAAATATAGGTATTAACAAGCAACAAGACCTTCTGAATACTATTTTAATTTGATTGCAATATTCTTGTTGCTATTCCTGTTCTTTCCTAGAGATTATTACCGTCCTGTCTGTCCCACAAGGCCTGCCAAAAAGCGTGTAACCTCAGACGCAGAGTTGGAAAGGCGTCTGAGGGAGCAAGGCTGAGATCCCTTCGGAGAGCCAGAAAGGACCCCTTTTGCTGCGGAATCAGCTTGCTCATTGCCATTTATCCCAACATGGCCCGGAATCCATCAGAAAAGCGCGGTTTTCCGCTGGCCAGGCAAGCGGGAAAGCAAAGCTTGGACAGGCTGTGTCAAGGGGTTCCGAGGATTGTAATTCGCCAAGGACTCCAGAGCACTCATGGAATCACTAAAGATAATGAAATGCGTGCCCTGAAGGTCAAGGATCCATTCCACCGCCAAACCGAGAGCCAAAAGCTCTGCAGAAAACACAGAATAGCCTGATGGAAGGCGATGGGCAACCGTTACTCCCTTACACACACAAGTACACGCCACGCCAACGTCAGACTTCGATCCATCAGTTAACAGCCACTTATAACCGGCGTACCGGGAACACAGCTGCCGGAACTCCTGCAAGTACCTTGCTGGTAGAGTGTAACCCTTTGGGAGGGACGCTAGAGCGAAAATGAAAATGCCACCTGGGACAAGCCAAGGGGTCACTGGCATCCCCCAAGCCTCAAGACGCAGGGTATTCCAAAGACTATTTTCTGACAGGACTTCTGGAGCCTATCGCGGAAATCACCCTTACCCACACTGCGTCTACCGACTCGCAAGTCTGGCCCAAAAACTATGGACCAAGCAGGACTGCATTGCACAGCACGCAACCGCACAGCATACTGAATGGCAAGTTATCATCGACAAATGGCCAAAGGTGGCTCCGAGGCCTCAGCATAGAGGCTGACCACTGGAGACGTTCGAAATGCCCCAGTCGCCAGACGCAGGACACAGGTAGGAGGCAGGAGGCAGGAGGCAGGCAATTTCTCTGGGAGACAACCTTCATCAGGTAGGGTGAGAGCTATCCACGAACTAATTTGTTTTAGTTTTTAAGTAGAACCGATAATTATTTACAAGTAGAATTGGTGTTGAATGGGTGTAGTGTTGTGTTCCCATGGGTATTGTATGATTTGGTTGTATTATGTTAACATATTTCAAATCAGTGTCGAATTGGGAAGGGTCGGGTCTCCCCGGGAATATGTATTGCAGGGGCCTCAGGGCCCTTCACATGGGGGGGGAGGGATTGCCATGGAGGTCTGGGGAGCACTGTTAGCTTCCCCAGTAGCCCAGGCAAACTACCTTATTTTTAAGAAATCGGTTACTTTGTAATATTTTCCTGAAAATTCGAAATGAAACAAAATCAGTTCATTTTTTTTCAAAAAGTCACAAGGGCCTCTTGTAGTGAGTACAGGGGGAGACAAACACTGGGGTCCCTAGCATATTTTGAAGAAACTGGCAAGAAATTGAAACGTTTATCGTGCTACTTAGAGATGCTATGTTTATACAAATTCATTTCAACTATTTTTTGGGGGAAGGACCTCCTGTAGTGGGGAGATCCCTGGGTTACCGGGTGGGCCAATCCACCACTGTTTCAATACAAATAAATTATGGTAAAATTAACAAATAAACACTGTAGTTGAAAGCTCTGAAAACAAAAAAAATATAAAATAATCAAATATGACAGACGGTTGTGCCCGCACAGCTACCATTAGGCTTCTCTGGGAGGTAACCTTCATCGGGCAGGGTAAGAGCTATCCACCAACTGATTTGTTTTACTTTTCACCATGCTTTACTAGCTGATCCTTAGCAAGTGGTTCGAGTCGTTGCTGCGTTGCTGGTTATGATTGATTTGGGGTATTTTATAATTTATGGTGTATTATATGAGTTTGTTGTGTTACGTTAACGCATTTCAAAATAAATAAATTAACGTTAAATCGGAAGGAATAACAAAGAAATATTGATCATAAATTGGCTTGGTTATTTTACTCATAAGTATTAAAAAAGTGGTAAAAATATCCATGAATAAGCATAAAATTTGCTTGCGTCATTGCATTATGGCTTGACTCCGATATACCCCTTTAGACAACAACAAAACTATTCTTTCGACAAACTCTCCTTTTCTTGGAGAATTCACTAATGGCTTCTCTCGACAATGGCTTTGTAACAATGGTTCATTGTTCGGAATCCACGCCGAGAACCATACGCGTGAAACAGTAACAATATTACTAACAATATTACAGATTATTAGCAACGCTGTCTCTGATGCACAGAAGATCAACAAACCAACAAAATAGGTCACCCACACTAACCTAATAAAGAAGTATGGTTTCCATTTTCTGATTGAAAAACTTGTGTAAAAGTATAGAAGACACGTGCTAAACTTCAAGTCAATTGATCACACATAAATATTCTATCTAGCTAAATTACCGAGGTGGGATTCCACTGTAATAGTTGGAGCAAGAATAGTGGGAGGAACATGAATCTTAAAAATAATGTATTCTAAAGGAAACCCTTATACATAGTAGTGTCCTCATCTAACCTAAACTTATTTTATGTGAAATCTGGAATTCGTTAATCTTGAATTATTAAAATTCAGCAAAAGAACTTCAGTAAGCTGGTCTCTAACGTAATAATTTTTATCAGTTTATTTGTTTGATTTACATCATGATGATTGATACGTTTGTGCAGTTATGATGGCCACTAGTACATTCTCTCTACATCTGCTTATTTCTATACATTACGTTACTTCATTTCTTTTCAGAACTTTAAGAATAGTTCCAATAAATAATGTAATTTAATGTATTTTTAGACTAAGCTATTCCTACTTCGATTCTAAATCATACCGTATTTCTGAAAAAAATACCTCTATTAACGTAAATGTATAAGCAGTGAAAAAACTAATAGACGAAACTGATATGTTTATTTAGTGATATATTATTCCATGATAAATTAGAAAGAATTTTATAAGCAGCGAAAAAATTAATAGACGAAAGTGTTATATTTATTTAGTGATATATTATTCCATGATAAATTAAGAAGAATTTTAAATAGGTTCCCCATTTCTTTTTCCTAAGTTAATAAACACAATTCATTGCAAATTATATAAAGGACAGATAATTCACAGTGATTTTTTATTGGAGACGATAAAGGCGTTATGACAGTTGTAGGGACAGATTAGGTAGCCAATTCGAATCCGATTCATGCCACTCCAACAAAACGTAGGTTCATTGAAGTCGCATATTATGCTACGTTATTTCTAGTGAATGATTGGTGTTGGTTTCCTATTTCCTTTATTTGTTTTACTTCCAGCATGCGCCTGAAGTACTCTTGAGTCTGGTATAACACTGTGTTGGTTTATTCTCCATTTTGGCTAATATATTGAAATATTATGTCAGTTTGTGTGATTTTATTCCTTTTTTCCAGGGGTTCCATTTCTTTTCAAAAGTGCAGAATTCAAGCAACTACTTTTCACAATTCGTATTATTTGAAACATTTTTATTTTATTTTTATTTTACTTTCCCTTTTGTGTAATTGTGTGGACAATACTACCATCTCTTTTGAGTAGTATATTTGTCAAACATGGTGTCAGTAGAAAGGGAGTAAAATTTTTCCACTTGAAGAAATGCACCAATACCAGTCTTTGCTCTTAAAATTGAAAGGCGTATTTGTAAAGGATTCATAGACGACCATGCAGCGATACTTAAGAAAGGAAAATTCTGATGTTGAACTCCACTATAGCCAATGAGAACGGAAATGCGGAAATTCTGCTATGACGAAAATCCTGTACTTAAAATAACTTGCTCAGTAGATTTTTCGACTTTATTTCTTACATGTATTTATCGTAAGATTATATGACTCACCAGATTCGGTATCACTTCTTCCTCTTCCACCACCACCTAAGGCTCGTCCAATTTTTTGTGTTCTTCGATTTCTCGGGTGGTCAATATTTCCCATCCATCCTCCGTAATGCCAGCTGCCATGTAAACGTCTTCTTCTGCTTCCAGTATCCCTAGTGTAAATATTGCTAGA
The DNA here is from genome assembly GCA_023313725.1 of Lithobius niger. Taxonomy (NCBI): domain Eukaryota; kingdom Metazoa; phylum Arthropoda; class Chilopoda; order Lithobiomorpha; family Lithobiidae; genus Lithobius; species Lithobius niger. The sequence continues at coordinate 57,144 of JAHWFP010230109.1, read as the reverse complement.
AACTCTTGTATTCCATCCTGCAACATCTGGCCAGTCTGTTTTTATAAAAAAAACATTGAATATATTCCCAAGGGTATTATTTAGAATATAGAGTAATGATGTAAGCCGTATTTACATTTAGTGATGCGGTGTTGTTTTTAGTTAAGTGGGACGACAACTTTTATGTGCATTGTCCAATTACTATCAACTTAAGTTAATAAATCAATAAAAGTTTGAAAGTATTTTCGGAAATAGGGATTCTAAAAATAAGAAAATTCATCCGACATAATCATTCAAACATTATTCAATTTTGAGGAAATTATCAGATATTAATGCACAACTAAACATTTAACACAACTAAAACATTTAACACCTAAAACCACACACACACGTCCGTGTCTGCTAATGACCAAGTTGTTGATGCGCCATTAAGCCTCAAGTCTGTGTATCATGCCATGTAAGAGGTTTTACGGATAGCCTCCTTTTTATCGTTAAATTGTATCGTTAAATTGTCGTTTATCACTTGATTTCGCAAAATTTTCTCGTCATAATGAAAATGTGGGTAGTAATTACCCAACTCCTTCATTTATTCCAGATTTAGCCTAGTTTTTTCAACCAGGAGGATAGGACATCTATTGCTTTGCCTCTTTTTGTGTTCTAATTGAGATTTGTTGTAACGTAAATGTGATAATATTGCTTGCCAACAATGTACTAAAGTATTCTGCAGAACCTATTCCTTAATATCACTGCATTGTTGCATCCATTTGTATTACCTTTTGTATCATTGTCCTCCTAGTAAAGCTGTTAATAAAATCATGCACATCGAGCTAAGCATGAAATTTCATACATAATTCACTCTTAGTAGTACAAATAAAAATAGGTTATGCACCCCCCCCCCGCGAGAGCTCATAGGAGGTCCCCTGTGCCTTTTCGCACCTCCCTCACTGAGTCTAGTGACCAAAAAAACTCTAGGTAATCGTGCTAAAAGCATAAATTGCATCAAACAAGTAATTTTTAGCGGTGCACATCGAACCAATCACGAAATTCCACGAAATCCCCTAAGGCCACCAAATAACTTCTGTGGCCCCTTTTTAGGATTGACCTAAATATTCTTGTAGATCGAGCTAAAAGGTTGCTACTCTGTGCATCATTGTTCTCCTAGTACAACTGTTTAATAAGAAAATCATGCACATCGAGAAAAAGCTCCCAGTTACCCAAATGCATGATGCTAACTTTGAGTGAGCGTTTGATTTATGAACGAGCAATGTTGCGCCACTTCTGTAAACGGGGGGGGGGGATTTGGTCTTGATCCGAAATCTCTCCTGACAAAAGTTAAGATCATTGTCACTGGACGGGTCGATTCAGAGGCCCTTCATAAGGCAGGTGTAATTAAAAAGACAGAACGATTATGATGATCCCTGGTTGCTTCCACAGATTAGCAAATTTCGAGCGCTACCAGTTGGTAATGGGCACCAACAGGTTCGAGAAAGAGATTAACGTGATCGTTAGGAGTACCAAAAGGTTCCACAACATGAGCGTAGTACTGCATGATGAAAAGCTTGGTGCGTGGACACATACAACTTTCTAAGTGCGTCGTTGGCCTGATTGGTAGAAAACTATAGGAAGTGGCGGACGGTTCAACATAATGGAATCAGGTTTGAATGGGTGCCCTAAGAGGAGTATTTCCTGTAGAGGGCATCATACAGCTTACCCAAAAAGGGCATTATCCCTACGAATGGGTCACTAATGAAAACGTGTTCAAAGCTAAAGTTCTTGCCCCTTAGGAAACATTCCATTCAGCCGTCAGAGATGAAGGTATTGATGTTGTAGACTGTGCTCATACAAAGACCGTTTGGGACAAGATGGAAGTCAAGAATTTCTCCATCTTTCATCCTATTTACCAGATGACGGACGTATACCTGCTGCCTCAAGATTTTTAAGGTTTTTGTCGACTAACTCGATCATCTTATGAACTTGACCCTCTGTACTACATCTCTACTCCTGGGCTCAGTTGGGCAGCTGCGCTAAAGTTAACGAAGGTAAGTTGGAGTTGTTTACCCATGTTCACAAGCACTGTTTCATTTCTTCTGGTATAGGCGGAGGTTTGTCCTAAATTGGGAAGCCCCAGCCATGGCCATGCCGTCGCTTACAACAGGTACATCCAGAGATTTATGACTCGTCCAACCCCTCGTCTTTCATCATGTCGTGGGACTTGAACAATCAGTTGTGTTACACACTTCCCTATGATAATTTCTGTTGGCTTTCCAAGATCGAAATTAAGCAGTTTGACATGACCCATATAGAGGATGATGCTGAAATAGGCCACATCTTGATGGTGACTTAGCGAATCCGTCCCAGCTTCTTAACTTCCACAACGATTATCTTTTAGCTTTCGAAAAAGATGGCGATAGAAGTGCCACCTCCCTACATGACACAAATGGCGACAAAATCGATCAACACGGCGAGTCTGGAGTCAGGCTTGTGTCCATCTTGTACGATAAAAGGAATTATGACGTTGTACACTATCGAAATCTCAAAATTTACCTCCAATGGGGAATGGTTTGTTTCATGTTGAGTTTCCATCAGCTACCTTGGTTGCTAACACCCTGAAGAGATAGGCGACCTCTGATCCCTTTGTCAAGTACCTCTACAAGCTAAAGAATAATTCGGTTTTTGGTAAGACAATCGAAAACAAATTGAGGCATACCTCCCTAAAGCTCGCCATCTCGACCAATAAAGCCGTCAAGTATACCTCCATGCCCCGAGCCAAATTATTCGAAATTCTGGGACAAGGTCTGTTGTCAATCCGTTTGAAGCTGCTATGCATCATTAGCAACCTTCCCACTTTTTGAAACCGTCGTTGCAGAGGTCCCGCCACCGAAAAGAAGCGTCCTCGCTTCGTCAAGGTAAGTGAAAATTATTCATTAAGCTAAGCTATTTATACATACAATAATCAAGATTCTCAGAAATTATTCAAAAATAATACCAAGAAGGCGTGCACTAACAACAAGTTAAAATTAAGCATGCTATGGGGACATTTAAGCTTTTTATCCGCTAATAATTGAATTGTTTGACTGTTCCAGCAGGGTGACATTACCTATGCACATTAGTAACGTTTTCTGTAAGGTCTGGGAAATCTTTGAGCATCAAAATTCAGACATTATTCCCGTAAAAACCCGCTACGCAAACTTAATTACTTGAACATTTTCACGAAAATTATGCAGAAGCAAAAACGATTTTTCAACAATCAAAATACAATCACAATCAATCAGTGCAAAAACAGTCAAGAGAGGAAGAAAAAAACTTAAGTGCATGATGCACGAAAATTCACTTGAAACTCGTAACCACTAATCATCGGTTACCATTAAAATCAGCTAAAAAAAGGTTTTTATTTCAAAAAAATCTTAATCGTTAAAATCGGTTGACAAATAGTGGTAACAATTGGCTAAGCTTGACCTGAAATTAGCTTTTAATTGCTGGTAAAAAAAAAAGAAAAATTGTCTCACCACGTCCTCTATCGATTTTTAATCAAGTTTTCTAATCCATACAAATCATTAATTAAATGAGAAACACTATTGTGGCAACCCCCGTTTCATTTCCTGTCTGTTATTAGGTTAGTTTTCATTGTAGGGTAGATTAAAGTGTTAGGTTAGTTTAACTCATTCGTCAAAAAAAAAAGTGTAAATTCTCTGGTGAAAATCCGGTTACTCCAACAAGTTCATTACTAAATTATGCAACTACCTCAACCTTTCACTTAAGCATTTGCACAGTTTTTCTTAAGTAATTAACATTAGCGTTAACCTCCGAGTGTCACTAGATTATTTGCACTTAAATGTTATTTTCTTGCCTGCAAGCAACACCTCGATTTGCATGCGAAAATATTTTTACATCTAGCTACTTCTGGCCGAAAGAAGACCCAGAAGAAACACAGTAACTACCTTTAGATTTAATTTTAAAATTCTTCAGAATCTGCTTCACTAACTGGGTAACGCTCACCTTCAATCTGCTCACGTAAATTATCTATGTGACACACATAACGACAAATAATACCCATATCAATATCTTTAAGCTGATAAGCTACCGGACTAAACTTTTTAACAATCACGTAATTTCCGATGTAAATTGGTGCCATTTTTTTCATAAAATAGCGGGATTTTGTCACTTATAGGGTGATTTCGTATGTAAACTTTAGTTCCGACCTCAAATTTTTTACCTGTTTTATTTTTATCTGCCTTTGCAGCACGATGCAACTTCGCTGCTTGACGTTTGCATACAGCTCTACTAACTATTGCACGCTTGCGTGTCGTTAAGTTTAAGATGTGTAATGGGTAATTAACTTCGTCTGTTTGTACTCTACCGACAGGGGCTTCGGGCATACGTAACTCCCTTCCTGTTGCTAACATAATTGGGGTGAAACACGTCACCGAATCAGTTGCTGAATTTAATGCTAACTGTAGCTGCTTCAAACGTAAATTCCAATTTCTTTGACCGGATTTCTCATCTTGTACGTAAATTGCTAGAGTTTTTGTTAACTCTTTCATCCACCGTTCAGCTGCGCTGGACTTAGGTGAATAGACTGACAGAAATCTAGATTTGATACGCCATTGTTTGCATAAATTCTTCATTATCTGTCCCCTCAAATTACCGTGGGCTGGGGGTAGAATAAGCCCACCGTACCCCTGCGTGTCGTAGAAGGCGACTAAAAGGGAACCCAAGGTCACGGTTTGCTAGTGTGCCAAGGATCTGCATGGCGGAAGGTTTTTTAGTCCGTCTTGAACACCAGCAACCTCAACACTACGGTTTGCGAGTGCGCCTACGGTGTGTATGGCGGGCAGGTTTAACACCCATCGCAAGCACTAGTCGGAAAGAGGTGAAGGGACATCCAGACAAACCGGGCCTGGGGTGGCTGCTTAGAGGATCTTTGGTGGTTTGAATCCCCTTTTGGGTTTGATTCCAATTTGCCCGTTCTGGCCACTGGGCTTTTCATCCTCATCCCCCTAGTAATCCGTGGAGGCGGAGATCCTGGCTTTCGGGCTTTGGCTCCTTATTCCGGAGGACGGGGTGCCTGGGCGAGCCGGCCTAAGGTCAATCGGCTATGACCTTTCGAGTCCTGTCGATGTGGGGAGGCGGCTTGTGCTGTATCCATCTGCATCACGGACCCGAACTGTTTGGGTTATCGACGGAGGTGGTGTGTACGGCTTCCTTGGTGGCCTCGCCTCTCGGAATGCTTAGGCTGCCACCTCTCGGAGATAGATGGCGGTGTTAGCTTACTGGTGCAGGGCCCTGGATATGCGGCTTCTGGCCCTGCATTACCCAAGTGCCGCACGGGGTTTTTCTTTTCTGGGGGGCGCACCACCGCGACTTCATTTTGATCTCCATGGCATCTACTTCCCCCCTCCCCCCAAAAAATTTCTTCCCCAAAAAATTCTTCCCCTCCTCGCCGCACTAGCAAGCGCCAGAGGAGGGAATCAGAGATGGTTGGGCTTGATGCCCTGTTACCAGACGTTAGTAAAAGTCGGGACCAAGTCCCGAAGTTCCTGGTGGTGACAGGCGAGGGCCGAGATGTTACACAACTCGGTCCATTCGCTGTCCACAAAGCATTGAAAGGGATCTGTGGTTCTGATCCGAAGAGTGTCTCTCGGCTCCGTGCTGGGGGATACCTTGTGGAAGTTGCGGAGATGCTCAGGCAAAGAGGCTTTGAAGGCGAGTGCACTGGGAATATGCCCGGTGCGTGTGGAGCCACATCGTACCTTAAATAGTAGTAAGGGGGTCGTGACGTGCTTTGATTTGAGGGGTCTCAGTGATGATCTCATCCTGGACGAAATCAAGTCACAAGGCGTTACGGCTGTAAAGCGTTTGATGCGGAAAGGCGAGAATGGTGCCCAGCCAACTGACACCTTTTTCCTGACCTTTGATACGCCAGTTGCACCGCAGCACATTACTGCCGGTTACCTGCGGTTGAAGGTCAGGAATTATGTACCGAATCCAATGCGGTGTTTCCGCTGTCAACGCTTCGGCCACACCAGTGGCTCGTGTAAAGGTAAGCCTGCCTGTGTTAGCTGTGCTCAGGCAGCCCATGAAGGCGCTGACTGTGCTGGCCGAAAGCAGTGCATCAACTGTGGTGGTCAGCACCCAGCCTCTTCACGGGACTGCCGTGTTTATTTAGAGGAACGTCGTGTGCAGGAATTGAAGGTGAAGGACGGGCTTTCCTACTCGGAGGCCCAGAAGAAGGCTAAACTATCGGCAGCGCCGATGGCCCGATCTTTTGCGCAGGTGTGCAGTGCGCCATTGCCTGGCCCAGTTAGTGAGTCTGCTGGTTTGGCAGATTTGCGCGCTGAGCTCAGGTCTTTGACGAGGACGGTAGGCATGCTTGTTACTTTGTTGACCCAGCAACATCCATCTTAGCAGGGTCTTTTGGGTTCTTCGAAACCGGTCGCTGCCTTGGCGTCGACATCTGCCCAGCCTGCGAATGTTTCTGCTCCTGCTACTGTTCCTGTAACTGTTCCCAGGCAGGTTAAGGCTGCAGTTAAGCCTCCTCCCGACCGTAGTGCACCACAGAAAGTGTCGAAGAAGGCTCCTGCTGCTAAAGCCTCAACACCACCCGTGAGGAAGTCGCCACCAGGAGAGAAGGTGAAACGGTCTTTGAACGACCAGCTTGTTGAAGGGTCCATTGCGCCCCCTCCACAATTTGATACTTCTTTACCCATGGAGCAGGGAGAGATTTCCTGTTCCTCTTCTCCTGAACTTTTTCCTCCTTCCGAGGACAACTTCGTTCTGAACCTCACTCCGACCTTTGATTCGGGGGAGGATTTAGATGTTTTCGGATCACCCAGGGGAGGAGTTGAGGAGGATGATATGGTCTTCAGCCCGTCCTAATGCCTGCGCATACCATCGTTCAGTTTAACTGCCAAAGTTATCGGACCCATGCAGAAGAGCTGCGACTGCTTTTGTCGCATTGGCGACCTCTGTGCTGCTGCCTCCAGGAAAGTTGCTTTAAGGCGTCAGATAATCCGGTTGTTCGGGGTTATTCTGTCGACCGTCTAGATGCAGACCCTGTGCCACGTGCACATGGTGGTGTTGCTGTGCTGGTTCAACACTCTCAGCTGCATGCCCGTGTGCCTCTGCATACTAGATTTCAGGCGGTAGCAGTTAGAGTTTCTTTCCGTTTGGATATTACAGTCTGTTCGCTTTATTTGCCACCAGATGAGGTCTTTGGGGTTGGTGACCTGGAGGACTTGGTCCGCCAGCTTCCTGCCCCTTTCCTCTTGCTGGGCGTCTTTAACAGCCACCATGTCCAGTGGGGAGGACCTCATACTGATAATAAGTGGAGAATCCTTGAAAAGTGGATGCAGAGGGGGTCCATTTGTGTCTTGAACGATGGTGCTATGACCCACTGCAATCTGGCCACAGGTCATTGGTCAGCGGTGGACTTGGCCTTTTGCTCTCTAGCTATCCCGGTTCACTTCACTTGGGCTGTCATTGCCGATATGCATGGGAGCGATCACCTCCCCATTGTGTTGTCCACAACACAGGGGGGTTCTGTTGCTTCCAGGCCAGCCCGGTGGGCGCTGAAACGAGCTGAGTGGTCAGCCTTTGCTGAGGCTGCTGTTTTTCAGCATGCGTTCAGGACTTTACTGATGTGGATGAACTTTCAACTCATTTCACTGATGTAATCCTCGCTGCTGCTCATGCTTCTGTCCGTGGTGGACGCCTGCTTGCGGGCGGGCCATTCGGGCCCGCAGGCGAGCGTTGCGTGCATTTATGGTTAGCCCAACTACTGACAATTTTGTTGCCTTTAAGCGCTGTCGTGCCCGTGCCAGGGTTGTCATCCGTGAGGCTGGGCGTGCTTCGTGGTCGGCTTATGTTTCTTCGATCACGCGCTACACGCCTTCTCAGCAGGTGTGGAGAAAGGTGCGCCAGATCTCGGGGAGGACCGTGCCTTCTCCGGTATCGCAGCTGAGGGTGGCGAACGCCATGGTTTCATCTGTGCCGGATATCGCCGATTGTCTTGCGTCTGCTTTTGCGTGGGTCTCGAGTGATGATCATTATGATCCTGGTTTCCTCGGGATTAAGCATAGGGATGAGGCTCGCTCTCTTGACTTTCGCTCCGACGGACTGGAGCAGTACAATTTGCCGTTCACCAGGCAGGAATTTGTTTCAGCTTTGTCCAAGTCGCATGACTCCGCCCCAGGCCCTGATGATGTTCAGTATCAGCTGTTGAAACATCTGCCTCTTGCCTCCCAGCAGTTCTTGCTGGAAATGTTCAACCGTGTGTGGGGGAAGGGCTCTATTCCAGCTGTGTGGAGGGCAGCGGTGGTCATCCCGATAGTGAAACCGGGCAAAGTCCCTACTTCTCCTTCCAGTTATCGCCCAATCGCTCTGACTAGCTGTGTCTGTAAACTTATGGAACGGATGGTCAGTGAGCGGTTGGTCTGGATGTTGGAATCACGGGGATTCTTATCTGCGTCCCAGTGTGGCTTTCGACGGTTTCGGTCAACTATCGATCATCTTGTTGCCCTTGAATCAGATGTGAAGGAGGCTTTTCGCCTGCGTCAACATCTGGTTCAAGTTTTCTTTGACTTGGAGAAGGCTTATGATACAACCTGGCGTTATGGGATTCTCCGTAATCTCTATGACTGTGGCTTGAGGGGACGGATGCCACTGTTTCTTTCCGCTTACCTCTCCGGCCGTTCTTTTCGCGTTCGTGTCGGGGCGACTCTTTCCCGCCCGTTTGTCTTGGAGAATGGTGTGCCTCAAGGAGGTGTTCTTAGTGTCATCATGTTTGCTATTGGGATCAACCTCATTGCTCAGCAAGCTGCTGTTCCCCAGTCTTTGTTTGTCGATGACTTTGGCCTGCGCTTTCGGGCAGCTCGCATGCAGACCTGCGAGCGGCAGCTACAGCTGGCAGTTAACAAATTCCAGAACTGGGCGATCAGTAATGGTTTCCGGTTTTCTCCGGACAAGACTGTGGGCGTCCACTTTTGCCGCCAACGAACACTGTACCCAGATCCTTGCCTGTACTAGGGACAGGCACAAATTTCTGTTGTCCCGCAGGCACGTTTCCTGGGTCTGGTGTTCGATTCCAGGTTATCCTGGCTTCCACACTTGCGCCAACTTAAAGACAAGTCTTTGCGGGCACTTAACATTTTGCTGGTTCTGTCGGGCACTTCATGGGGTGCCGATCGCGCTGCCATGTTGTGCCTCTACCGAGCCCATGTCCGCAGCAAACTTGATTATGCGTGCATGGTGTATGATTCGGCTAGTGACTCGACTCTCCAGATGTTGGACACTGTGCATCACAGTGGCCTGCGTGTGGCGACTGGGGCATTTCGAACTTCTCCTGTGGTCAGCCTCTATGCTGAGGCCTCGGAGCCACCTTTGGCCGTTCGTCGGCGGAAGCTTGCCATTCAGTATGCTGTGCGTTTGCGTGCTGTGCAATCCAGTCCTGCTTGGTCCATGGTTTTTGGGCCAGACTTGCGAGTCAGTAGACGCAGGGTGGGTAAGGGTGATTTCCGCGATAGGCTCCAGCAGTCCTGTCAGGAGATAGCCTTTGAAATGCCCTGGGTCTTGAAGCTTGGGGAGATGCCAGTGGCCCCTTGGCTTGTCCCAAGTGGCATTTTCATTTTCGCTCTGGCGTCCCTCCCGAAGGGTTTCACTCTACCAGCAAGATACTTGCAGGAGTTCCGGCGGCTGTGTTCTCAGTACGCCGGTTATCAGCGGCTGTTTACTGATGGGTCGAAGTCGGACATTGACGTGGCGTGTGCTTGTGTGTGTAAGGGAGTAACGGTTGCCCATCGCCTTCCATCGGGCTATTCTGTGTTTTGTGCAGAGCTTTTGGCTCTCGGTTTGGCGGTGAATGGATCCTTGGCCTTCAGGGCACCCATTTCATTGTCTTCAGCGATTCCATTAGTGCCCTGGAGTCCTTGGCGAATTACAATCCTCGGAACCCCTTGACACAACGTGTCCAAGCCTTGCTTTCCCGCTTGCCTGGCCAGCGGAAAACCGTGCTTTTCTGCTGGATCCCGGGCCGTGTTGTGATAGCGGGGAATGAGCAAGCTGATTCTGCTGCAAAAGGGTCCCTTTCTGGCCCTCTCGGTAGGGATCTCAGCCTTGTTCCCTCAGACGCCTTTCCAACTCTGCATCTGAGGTTACACGCTTTTTGGCAAACCTTGTGGGACAGACAGGACGGTAATAAATTACGGGCCATTAAAGGCACTGTCGAGGAGTGGCACTCGGCGTGTCGCTGCAGTCGCCGTGAGGAGGTTGTGTTGGCCCGTTTGCGCATTGGTCACACCCGACTTACTCACTGTTTCGTTTTGCGGGGGGTTGACCCTCCTGAATGTTATTGGTGTCGACGGCCACTTACGGTCCGGCACTTACTTGTTGATTGTCGCCATCTTGATTGTGTACGTCGTCGTTTCCATCTTCCGCATGACATTGCGCGTCAGCTGGGCGATAAGTCTGTCCTCCTGTCCGGTGTTTTTCAATTTTTGCAGGAGGTACAGATGTATGACAAGATTTAGATTAGGGGTTTGAATAACATCTCTATAATGTGTGGTGCAGTGGCAACCCGGACCACTGCATTGTGAGTGAGGTTTGCGCTAATGACCAAGTTGTCGACGCGCCATTAAGCCTCAATCCCCCCCTCAAATTATTGGAGCTGTCGGAAAAAAATGTCTGCTGGAACGCCATGCCGTGAAAACACTTCATCAGTGAGTACTTTTGCTATCGTTTTAGCTCCAGCGTTTCTGAGGGGAATTAACTCAACCCAATGACTCCACTTGTCAAGCACCACTAGGATGTAAGTAAAATCATTTGTACTCTGTACCAGTGGGCCTTTCAGGTCAAAATAATAAATACTCTCCCATGCTTTCTTTTCAGTTACTATTATCGTTTTAGCCTTCTTTCGAGTCTGCTGCACCTTATGGACCTGACAAACTTTACACGTCCTTACGTAATTCAAAATCAACTTTGAAGCGCACAACCATGTGTACAAATAAAATATGCATTTTATCGTCTTATAAACACCCATATGAGAACCTGTAAACGTATCGTGTACTAGCTGAATGATTTTCTTTTGTAGTGAATGGGGCACAAGAATTTTCAAATTCGGCACATCAATAGCATCGTTGTTAACATCCACATAAATTATTCCGTCACTCACAATTGATTTTGGCTGGTATTTCAACACAAATCTATGAACTGAAGGCGAATCATACCGTATTTTCTTCGTTTCTCCCTCCAAAGCTAACTTTAATGCTAACGTGTATTTGTCTTTTAACGTTTCTGCTCTAATCTGATCACGTGTAATCTGCTCAACATCGATCTGATTACACAAACAATCGTTCTTAAATACATAACAATTCTTACCCGTTCGTTCATCCAAAGCTGGTATCAAGATTGGATTAGTGATAGGAGTAAAGTCTCTTTCAGATTTGTATCGTCTAGACAACACATCAGCGATACGATTCTGTGCACCTGGGACGAAGCAGACCTTAGCGTCCAACTGAGATAACTCCACAAGCCACTTCTCTAAGTGTCTCGTTGGTGAGCTCACCTTGCATAAAAACGGAAGTTCCCTATGGTCACTAAAAATTGTTATTACACCCGCTTCATGTATCTACGCCACTTACGTACTGCCCAAATAATACTCATCAACTCCTTTTCACTATTAGAAAATCTCTGTTCTGCAACTATGAAACGTCTAGAGATTATATCAATGGGGGGAGGGGAGATGAGGCTTAATGGCGCGTCGACAGCTTGGTCATTAGCGCCAACCTCAGTCACAGTGCAGTGGTCCGGGTTGCCACTGCACCACACATTACAGAGATATTATTCAAACCCCTAATCTAAATCTTGTCATACATCTGTACCTCCTGCAAAAACCATATCTATGGTTTTCTTCTCTTAAGTGAGTGGATCGACCTGATATAAAATCGCTCCAGCCCCAGAAAAGGATGCGTCTGCCATAATTATCCAAGGTTGATTATAATCAGGCGCTGCCAACAAGGGAGCGTATACCAACATTTTCTTGATTTTCTAGTAATCTTGTTCCTGCTTCGCCTCCCAGATAAATTTCGGAGTTTTACGTTTTAGCGCTGCAAATAGAGGCGCTGCAATCGCCGAATATGACATCACAAATCTACGGGGAAAAACCGCCAAACCGAGAAATTTTCGGAGCTCATTAATGCTTTTGGGGCGTGGCCAATTTTACAGAATTTCTTTCTTACTAGGATTCGGCAAAACTCCCTCACTCGTAACTTTATAACCTAAAAGGGTCATTTCTTTCTTACAAAAGTCTGTCTTCTTTATGTTTATTTTAAATCCTTCACGACCCAAAATCATTAGGGTGTCTTCAATCACCATCAAGTGCAATCGGAATTCTTCTGACATAATCGAGATATCATCAAAATAGCTCTGTACGTTCAGATAATGTAGAGGGGTGAGCATTCGTGAAACTGAGGCACAGAAGAACGCTGGTGCTTGCTTAACCCCAAACATGATTTTGAGAGGAGTAAAATTTCCGAACGGGGTGCAAAAACATGACACCTCACCTGCTCGTTTCGTCACCCCTACTTGCCAGTATGCTTCGGTTAGATCAAAAAATGTTAGGTATTTGCTCTTAGGGCACCTCTGCACCATATCATCAATTCTAGGGGTAGGAAAGTTTTGCATCTTACTTATCTCATTCAATTTATTGTATGCTATCACAAAGCGCGTGGTGTTATTCTTCTTGGGGATGATAAACGCCGGAAAACACCATGCATTCGTGCTCGGGACGAAAACCCCAAGCTCCAGCATCCGATCTACATGCTGATGTAATTGCAACTCTTTAAACTTCGAAACTGGATAGGGCTTTAACACGATTGGTGGGTGATCGCCAACATCAATATCCATAACTGGGCTTATCAGACCAATTCTCGAACTAAAAACAAATCTATATTTCATTAATACCTTGAACAACTGTTCCTTTTTGTCATCTATTAAAACGTCACTCTCATTTACTTTATTACGAATATCTTGCTCTGTGGAACAAAACTCATCTGGCTCTTTGGGTGTTGCAGTTGCCTGGGACCCGATTCAACTTGTAGATTTTCGAAGGTTTATCCTGCCAAAACCAAGTGTTCGATGCGAAATTTGGCTGTAAACCCGTTGCCTGCTGAAAATCTATGCCAAGGATTACTGGCTGGATTGTGTTTTCCATCAAGATCAGTGGGAAGGTTACAGTTCGTTGCACAATCTAAAACGTAGCCAATACGAAACCCAGACACTCAGCGAAATGAGTATCGGCAACTCTAACCCAATAAGGACGTTGCGTGAATTCACATCCCATTTTTAACAAGTCATCTTTTAGTGAAACATTTACGTAGGACATTGTACTGCCATTATCGAGTATGGCGTCTGCATATTCTTTACCTAATTTAGGTGAAAAATAAGCACACGGTGCTGGTGTATGCTCAGCAAGATCGCCTAGACAATTTTTGTTAGGAATTGGTCGGTTTTGAAAAGAAGACACGCCATTTCCAGCTTCACCGACTAAAGCTGGATGGCTTTCGCGTTTTTTGGCACCAATTCCCGTGTATCAGAATTCAAATCAATTTCTTGAAGTTGTGCAACAGTGATTCTATTCGGAGGATAACCATTAGCAGGATTTACACGACAGTTTTGTGTTTCGTGTGACGAATTTTTACACTTCGAGCACCAAATTCCCTGTGCACGACCACTACCACTGTTATTATTACCACGACCACGGCTGCTAAAACAGGTTCGTCCATTTCTGCGGTCATTGCTACTATTTGAATTACTGTTATTGCTGCCGTTTTTCTTAACTGCAACCTGATTTTGTTGGTGATTTGACATATTAGGGCAGAATTTAGAAGTTCTCCCGACTGTATTACAAATGTTACAAGTGTACTTTGCATCGTACTTAGGCAAGAAACTAGTGCTGTTATTCCCATAACCTCTACCACGATTTCTACCATTTCTAGTGTTTCCAACATTTGAAACTCCAGTTTGGATTGGATTAGCCTGTCTCCTTTGAATCATATTTTCCAAGAAAAGACCTTGCATTTTAAAATCTATCCAAGAAGTGAATCATAAGCATGTGAAAAGTCGAATTCAGTGTTTCCAAAATAGCCTCAATTTGATAAAAATCACTGATTGTAGCACCAGTGTTTTGTGAAATATCTGTGCATTTATTAAAATGCTTAATGAAACTTTCATTTTCCTGCATTCTTATAGTTCTAACTTTAGCAATTAGGTTATACCCATGTGTCTGTACTTCAAACTTAGCCTAAAACAACGTTTTAAAATTCTCCCAACTAGAAAAAGGTTCATTTGCCAAAACCAGTCAACAGCATCCTCAGTCTGGAACAGTTTGGTGGATAAATAAGTTCTCATCAACCTTTCTGACCTTTAAAATGCTTTCCAATTTTATGAAAAAAGCTGAGGGTAAAATTTTGTCATTCAATCCATTAAATTCTCCAATTTTCAAAGCTTCCATTTTAGGCAAAGGACATTTCAACAGCTCTTTGGTAATTATTTTTTGATGAACAACTAAAAACATTTCAACTACTACCAACTAGATTACTGCTAGGTGTCATAACAGGTGAACTGAACACATTAGTTGTTTAAGTTAATGGTGGCCTAGGCACAGCACCTGGAGCTGGCCAACTAACAGGATTTGTGCCTCCCCATAAAAAATTAGCTACTGAATCCAGTTTAGTACTCAAAAAACGGGCTGCAAAAGGCTGGTTAAAATAATTTGGCACATGAGTAGGCATTTGAGTTGACACTTGACTAGGTCCAGGCAAGGGTGAAGAATAATTTGGCACAAAAGACACAGTCACTGAAGGCTTGTTGGAGCACTGGGTCATTTGGTAAAATAGAACATGTTTGAACTTGTCCAGAGGGGTCAGTCCAAGTTAGGGTTACTGGAACTAGCTGCTGCTGCTGCAAATTAGCAGTAGTTGATAATGAAGCTACACAAGCATGAGGAAAAGGAGGTGGAAAAGGCAAATTCACATTTGAAGGCATGCCTGCCACAAATTGAACACCTCCTGTAACACTAGTATTACTAGAACTTGTGGAAATAATTGTCCAACATTTGGTAAAGTCAATGTTGCTTGACACACTAACATTTAGGCTTGCTGATGTAGCATTTAGACTCAAATTAGGTGTCACTTGAACATTAGGGCTAGCTAGAGGCAACTGAGCTGCTAATCTTGATGGGGTAACACCTAATGGTGATTGCACAACTTGTGGAATAATAGAGGTAGTCATTCTAGCAGCTTGTTCCCTTCTAGTCCTAGGCCTTTTCCCTATTTTATTAGGGTCCCAACTCAAATTCCATGATTCAGGGTCTAAATCTGGCTTAGATCTAGTAGACCTTGGCATAAAATCACACAATATTGAAATCTTAGGCCTATAGCCTATGGGAAGTCACTTCAAGGCTACAATTCAGCAGCCTAACAAATCAAAAGTTATCAGAATAAAGTCCCAATAGGCAAAAGTCAAAAGGCAATAGCCTACATGGGCCCACACAAAATCTTCCAATAAAATAAAAAGCACTAACTGATCCAAACTAATCTCCACTGCAATATAAAAGTTATTGCTATCTCAAACACAGTTCACAATACTCACAACTACTCAGGTTGTCTCTTGGTTACTCACTGAAGGCTGGGGTCCCAGGTAAAAATGGAACACCCAAGATGGCTGCCGGCATTCCCAAAAGGCTTCTTGATGGAAATGGGTCCTTGTCCTAGGTGAAAAATGGACGGCCGATGCACCACTTGTGCAACCCTGCTATGCCCGGTACAAGGAAGAACACCAGAAGGATGGTAAATTCAGGGTTTATTCCAGGGCCACGCGGTCTGTCCTTAGGAGATGTTGTCCAGGGGTTCAAGGATGATCTGATCAGGGCTTCTAGCAGAGTAGCACACTTCACGAAGAGTTCTTAGCTGGTTAGGGACTAGCTCCCAGAATGAGGCTGAAAGGGACTGCAAGGTCTTAAGCACCTTGAGCTGCAGCCAGTATCGGCCATTGGTGGTGCAAGGTACTGCCTGTACTATATCCTGGTATCCCATGAGCCATCTCTGCCAGCAGCTACCCCTAAGGGCAGGCAAGGCCAGAGCCATCCTGACCACTGATCTCCAGGGACTGGACCATACATCAAAGTACATAGCATTACTGGAATACATTAATAAAGATATAGAATATACAGAATACATAGTATGGAGCCATAGCATCAAGATAAGGAGGCCCAATAAGGCCCTAGTTTAAGGAGTAGGAGGAAGCTGTGGAAACCGTCGTTGCATTGTTGAGCAAAGCATTCCACGATATAGTGTAAATCACTGCATATTGTTCGTTATTTCTAACCTCAAAATCTCAAATATCTACATTTTCTTATAGAATAATCTTTCAAAAGACCACAAGTAATGTACCCTGTCTTCTATTTCAAATAAGGTGTTCAATCTTTAGACAGAAAAAATTGTACATTTATTTTCAAGCATTTCATTTATCTGCAAAAAAAGAAACAATTTCATACGCTGTGAAGTTTAAAATAAAAAGAAAATGAAATTATGAGCAAGGCTATGAGTAGGGGGAAGTCTATTTGACGGAACACATGGACGAACGAATGAACGAACGCACCATGCACAAACTTAGGGTCTCAAACCTACCTGAGGACAGGTAAATTTTACAAAATCTGCACACCTCGCACTGCCCAACCCCCTCCTCCCCTACCTTCGCCCTCCCCTCCCCCACGAAGACCGAAAAGGGGTGGGACTATGACGTCATAGGGAGAACAGCAAAATAGAGTTCCTCCCCCTCGCAGTCCCAACCCCTCTGTGATGATATAGCCCCGCCCCAGTCCGTGACATCGATATGGACAAGGGTGAGAAATCACATTTTGTCAAGCTGGCCAAGGTGACGAAGCATCCAACGACGAACCATCCATCAACAAAGTGTCCATCGATGAACCATCTGTCGACGAACCATCCATCGATGAACCATCCGTCGACGGAGCATCTATCGACGAACAATCCGTCGACGAAGTATCTGACGATGAACCATCCGGTGACGAAACAACCTAAGACAAAACATTCAGCGATGAGTCACCCATGACGAACCATCCAACGATGAAACTTCTGACGATGACTCATCCGATGACGATTTTCCAGAGTCGGGGTCTTTGTTGTGATGTATAGCGTTGCTGACTTTTAGAATTGAGGCGTACGACGCCAACACATTGGGTTCGTAAGTTTCGTAATGCAAGCCCTTTTGCGTTAGTAAACTCCATAGCTGATTTTGACCGCGGTACTGCTTTCAGCCTAACACTACGTTGTTCTCGAATATTTTCGCAGTTTTATCACCAATCATGAGATCTCCCGACTCCATGTTGTACCGTAATTCAAACACGTAATCATTGTCTTTTGGTAATTTGAACATTTTGTGTAAATAATACTTTGACGTTACACTCAAAGTTTGCCCCCTCAATAGCGACTCTAAAGGACGGATGTGAAAGGAGGATCGTACGTCAATGGGTAGAACGTGCTTACGTTGTAGTTTTTCCCCAACCTTTCTCCGGGTTACAAGATCGTTCAAACCCCCCACAATTTGGTGTACTTGCCTGTAACCAGGCACGTAATGAGCGATACGAGAATCTGGTTAACCGACCAAAACAATCTCCCCACGAATTTGCGAGGCGAAACAGTGACGATTCGTCTCCTCCTCAAATCGAGTTGAGAAAAAATGACCATGATCCTATTTAGAAAACGCCCACTCCCCACCCTTCCCATTATGGAGGTGCCACCAAAAAACACGAGGACGGATAAACTAGAACCTCATAACCAATTGTCACGTTACTCTGAATGGGGAATGTTTTCCCTACTTGGACCTCAACGCCAACTACGGAACTTGGGACTATGCCAACCTGTATCAAAGGTTTATGGATTTCAGAAAGGCAAATTACGATAGCGGAGACGTTAGTGTAGATTTCGTTCATTACGCTCGTGGTCATCGACTGTATGAAACAAAGCGAACAATTACAGAAAGGAGTAGTGAACGTGCAAGTCAAGATGCGTTTCGGTTTGGCGGTTGCTGCCACTACCAGACGTCATGCCCTCGTAATCGGAGATCGAATGATGAATTTTGAAATTGGAAAATGGTAAGGTCGAAGTTGTGTATTTTAAAAAATAGCCATGTATGTCAAAAAGAAAGCCGTAAAGAGTAGAGAAAGCGCGTAGGAGGATTCTTACCGGCCCTAATCCCGATAATCGGTGCCATCTTCAGTGGTGCAGGCGCAGCGGCTAGTGGTGGAGAAGCTATCGCGTCAGCCGTTAACAAAGCCAAACAAGACGCCAAGATGCTAGAGAACTTTAAACATCACAACCTCAAAATGGAAGGTAAAGGATTAAAACTTAAAAAAATCCCCAGTCAACTAGTCACCAAAGGTCGTCCAAAAAAAAGAGGTGGCAAAGGACTATTCTTAAAGCTGCAAAAAAATGTGATAACCCTTGATCGCCGCTAAATTCCGTCGACATACCAGCCATTGTTGAGGCATTAAAAATTCGGCGTTACAGGGTACTTTCAGCAAGGATATGCTTCCAAAGACCATTTGGCGCGGGAAGAATGCGGAATCGTGTTTTTACAAGAATATAGCGCGGGAAAGGGGACTTAGTGGGAATGCTACTCGACTCTCGATGGCAAGTTTTACTACTTTGACAGCTACTGCGATTTGGCACTACTAGTTTTGTTGATGAGATATTTACCCGTAGATTTGGAATACAACGTGGACAGTGTTCAAGACTTTAATAAAATCTATTGCTGACATTTGTGCCTGTTTGTCCTTTGGAAACTATCCGAGGGTGTCCAGTATCATCACGTTCTTGAACTAATGAAATAATTTTTTTTAATCCGTTTAAGTACACGTAGAAATCAATTTGAAAGTTCACATCCACTTTCAAAAATGCTTCGGTGTTATGGATGGTAATACTCGAATTCTTCTCAATTGGCTTTAATGGACGTTGCACAATAGTCGTTCCAAGTTCGTCCCCCTTTTTTGAAAGTGTTAACCCATCACACCAATTATGCACCATACGTCGAGTGATGAACCCACATCTTTGCAGTAAAATACGATCTTACGGATAATTGCCGGACTAGTAAAGGCTCTATGTTTGTAAGAAGACTCCCAAAGGATTCTCGCATTCATTGGACTATTGGCGTGAAAAGAAATGATGTCTTGGCTGGAGTTTTGAACGAATCGTTCGTGGCCAAATCCGTAGGTTCGATGGGGTCCTCGACACCAATGATGCGCCTCCCTTGAGCGTCGAACTCATTTTTATCTCCATTGACAACCATACAAGTCTTCTTGATTTTTACCCTGTTGATGGCGTCGAGAGTACTGTTGGGATCGACCAACTCCTTAATTCGTTTCTTTTTAGTGGAAAAACGTTATTATCTAGAACTAACGTGCTTCTTTTCAGACTCGTTAATTCATTCTCAACATTGTATTTTATAGCAAATTGTCTGTCTCTCTCTCTCTCTTTGCAGCAATGTTACTTGGGAAAGAGTGGCTACGTCGTGAGGTTGTAGTCCTTCACGAACATTAGTTAGCCTGCGTGCACTCAGGTTGTAATGACTATCGAACGTCAAATCAAACCCCTCCACCCATTCCATCCCAGTTCCAAATTTGTTGACTGATGTGCTCCTTTTTTCTTATTTGAAAAAATGTCCAAAGTGATCAATTACGATTTCGCGGATGAGGAGGTCCAACACCCCTTTATACCATCAAACATCCGGTGTCTGATCGTCGGGTCGGCATGCTGCGGAAAAACGAACCTCTTGCTTAATATTTTATGCAACGACAGACAGATCGAATACGATAAGCTGTACGTTTACAGCAACACTCTTTGTCAGTCAAAATATAGGACGTTACAATCCGTTTTTTCCAAGCTCGAAGCAGGTCTGGGTAAGACAATTGCCATTTTTCACGGTTCGGGAGCGGCATTGACTCCACCCGAAAACTTGGATCCATCCAACCGCAACCTCGTGGTATTTGATGATGTCTTGCTCGATAAACAAAATGTGTATTTCGAAAGGTATTTTGCACAGGGTCATCATTCCAACGCCAACGTGTTTTACTGCGCTCAGTCTTGCACCAGGATTCCAAAACAAGTTGTGTGCGATAATGCCAACCTGCTCGTGTTATTTCCTCAAGACGAATTATGAAACCTGAAACACATTTACGAAAATCATGTCGGAGGAGACATGGACTTTGTTGAGTTTAAACATGCGTGCTGATCATGTTGGAAACGTCCATTCAGCTATCTTACAATCAAGAAAACGCGACCATTAACGAAGGGATGTTACAAACTGATGTTTAAAACATGTAATGAAAAATAAAGAGGAAGTAAATACCATGGATGATAAACAAAAAGTAGCTAATTTTCGCAAAAAATTTTCAAAAAAATTTATGAGACAAAAAATCGGTAAAGAGACTGGACAAGAAGTCTGACGTCAGTTTTTCGAGCCACTTACCGAACCTCTGAAAACACTGACTCTTCCCACTTCCAAAGAACGAGAGAAAAAAGAACTGCCAAAATAGGAACTGAAAATGGAGGAACACGTTGATTCTGACAACTAGGAATTTGCGTTCTATGAAGACGGTCAACTAGTAGTTGATTCGCCAAATATCATTTCGCCATCACCTCCTAGAGAGAAAGAACCGGCCGTAGATATTGATGCGCCGCCAGTAACTCCCACACTCGTGTAAGCTGGAACGAGTGAAGGGTGTAAATATCTCCAGTTTTTTCCGCACATTCTGCCTCGCGCCGAGTTTCAATACCAACCGCCTTGCCTCCAACCGAAACGCAAAGAACCATCGACAGTTTGTTGCCTAATCGGTCCTACAGACGCCTTCATTTTAAGACTGTAATTTAATCGAACGAAAGATGTCGATCCCGCCTTTGGGATACGTTACAATTTTGAGTCGCGAGAAATGGAGATTGCAGATAAGGTCTCGAAAATAGAAGAGAACGACATTTTAGTAGCCGGTCAGCCATACGTCGGGCGTAGACAGTTCTGGAGTCTGTTGTTGTTTAAAGAGTTGCAAGATAAAACCTATTCACTGGACATCTTGGCGTCCTACGAGAGTATCCTCAAAGATATTAACGCTATTTACCATAACAACGACCCTCTAATGAACAAACCGAAAAGTAATCGATCTGCAAAGTATTTGAAAATTATTAAACCCAACTGGTAGGACAATAAAGCTTCAAAATCTGGGAAACGATTAACTAAAAAAGTTCATCCAGTTTGAGTGGCATATGTGCGCTATGATGAACCAAACCAGTTGGTTAACAGATTAAGGGTACTCTACGGGTCTAAACTAGGCGGTGGTGACTACCATGAAAACGAAATTGTCGAAATTCTCTCCGAATTGGAAGAATGAAACGTTATAACTTCTAGGCAAAAGTTCGATTAATCGAAATATATTTGGCGAATAATATAAAAATGGTCAGCATGGAAACATTAGTTCGAGAGCTTCACAAACCAGCGAGAAGAAATTTTCCACGCCGTATAGTCAATGTACTAATCTTGAATGATCTTTGGGAAGCAGATTTCTGCCTACAGTCATCAATGTCATGTCAAAGTAAGCTTGGGCTATTTCGATCAAGGCAAAGTCAGGACCCAACGTTACGGCTGCTTTCGCCTCGATTTTGAGAAACAATACAGCACCCAAATATCTAGGAGTCGATCAAGGAAAATAAATTTACAACGAGAACTTTCAAGATTTGACGAAGAAGCATAAAATTAAAATTTATTCAACGCACTCGGGTATAAAAGGAAATGTGGTCGAACGCTTTAACAGATCGTTGAAGGAGTTTATGTGGGAAAACTTTACGAGACGAGGGAACCATCAATGGCTAGATATTTTAAAGTAGAATGGAACATATCACAAAAGTATCAAAATGAAGCCCTCCGATGTTACGATCGAAGACTAACGCGATCTTCGTCGCGTTAGATCCAAGAGACCTATGTCGGTAGGAAAGTATTAAGATCTCGTGCGCGAATCTAAGATAAAGGGGAAATTTTATAAAGGATACGAACAGACGTTGACTAACAAACTCTTTACGATAAAAAAGTTTTGAAAACCATCCCAGTCATTTACATACTGAAAGAACACGATAGGACTCTGGTTCGTGGCACTTTCTATGAATATGAACTACAAAAGACCCACGTTTACGATTTATTCCTGGATGAAAAAGAAGGGAAAAGATGGAGGATTTCTCGTACAGTGGAAAGGATATGACCAGAAATATAATAGCTGGGTTAATGATGTAACTAGTCTGTTTAAATAAAAATTATTATGTATTATTTCGTAGATTTTACTGTACATTGAATTTCGTGGAAATTACATTAAATTTGGTAGAATTTACTAGCGTTGCGTGATATTGGGGAGGTCGATCTTGTTGTGTGACACTAAAATGGGGAATCCCTGCATTATGTTTCGATATTGACATTACTTCTGATCATGCGACGTAGTACGGAATTGGGGTGATTGGGGGTTGGAAGTGATGTCGTGAGATGAGACGTGACTGGAAGTGACGTCATCAGATGGGGTCTTGACCGGGTCTGAATTTGGTAGAATTTGTAAGGTCTGAGGGGGGCAGAAATTACAAAGCTTGGGTTGGTAATGAACGTAGATTTTACATGGAATTTGGTAGAATTTACATGGTCTGATTGTTGGTTGACTCGTCGTCGGATGATTTGTCGTCGGATGTTTCATCGATGGAGGGTTCGCCATCAGTAGAATCATCATTGGTTGAGTCGTCGTGAGAAGTTTCATTGTTGGGTTGTTCGTCGTGGGGTGACTCATCATCGAATGTTTTGTCATCGGGTGTTTCGTCGTCGGATGGTTCATCGTCAGATGCTTCGTCGATGGATGGTTCATGTCGCCGGGAGAATCGTTATCGGGTGAGTCGTCGGGAGAATCATCATCAGATAGTTCGTTGATGGCAGCTTCATCGACGGATGGTTCGTCGAAGGATGCTTCGTCGACGGATGGATCATTGACAAATGCTTCGTCGATGGATGGTTCATCGTCGGACTCTTCCAAAGCTGAAAAACCCCATCGCCCAAATCGTCAAAATGTGATTTCCTACCCTCTTCCATATCGATATCCCGGAGGGGGGCTATGATGTCACAAGGTGGTTGGGTCTGTGAGGGGAGAGATTATGTTTAGCTCCGCCATCATGTGACGTCATAGCTCCACCGCGTCTCTAGCCCCGCCCCTTTTCGGTCTGGGGGGTGGGAGGGGGAGGGAGGAGGTTGGGTAGTGTGAGGTGTGCAGATATTGTGGAATATGTTAGACAGTTCCCTTTTGCTCCTCTGTCTGGGACTCCTGTCCTTGTCATAACAACTCCCAGTGCAACTCCCCACATTCCAATTTAAGATATGACAAGCTTACTCCCATCACCTCTCTTTGTTGCAATAATGATTTTTTAAGTCCTGAGTAACCATTGTTTAGTGGTATTGTTGTTTTTCTGTTTACTTTTTCTGGATTCCTAATTTCGCCTCTGTCCCAACAGTTGGTTCCTTTTGGGTTGTGGCCCAATTTTACTCATATCTGAGTTGTGTTTTGTCTTCCCTTTACACTGTGATGGGGAAAGGAACGGAATGGCTATTTCCAAGGGATTAACCGGCCTGCTGTCGCCTTAATTCACCTTTGTGGACCTTTCCTGTGTTTAACTTCGTTTGTGCTTTGTTCCCCGCTCTGGAGTACGGACCCCAACGCCACAAACTGTAAGGCCAGTCATTTCATCCTTTATTAGATTTAAGATGAAAAGCCAAAACCCTACAGTGATAGTTTTATTGGATGCCAACTCAAGGATTAATTCGCCCCCTCTCTAGACGGACATGTTTGGCCCAGTAACTGTTTTGCCATGTTGTTCCATGTGTCATTGATGAATAAAAACAAGAAGAAAGAGATCAACAGTCCCCAAAACAAAACTGTTTCTGTGTGATTTACCTAAAATGTACTACCCGTTACGATCCACGATTTTCTAAGCCTCTGAGTGTTTATTTCTTGCGCTTAAGAGGGAGTGCGACACCTTTGGTAATCACAATTCTGATTACTAGATGGCGCTAGCGTCTACAATGTATTTCAGTAACGATCGTAGTTCCACTTTTTCTCAGTTATTTTCCAACGGAATACTATCAATCTTGTTTCTAATGAAAGAGAATCGTCTTGTATAGCGAAGTGTGGAGGCAGAATTATCTAAAAAAATGTTTGTACTTTGGAGCAATATTTTAAGGTTGGCTGATTGAAAGATAAATAAAAACTGTAAACATGATTTCCATCTGATAGCTAGGAATTAAATCGTTTTCCTCATTAAAAAGTGTTACTGATTTAAAATAAAACAACAAAATACCATAATAGCAGGTGTTGTTTAAAAATATCGTACCTACTCTTATCGGATTCGAACGCAGAACGGGTGTTAAATGAGACGAGGCATGTTGACTAAGATGGGCTGGTTAGCAGTTCCAACGCTCGTCAGATCCGTGCGTTCAGAAATCTGAGCAAAATGACGTCTCACACGCGATCGACGTAAAGCAGTCTTAGTATTGCAGTTACATGTTGTTACGTCGTTGTGCTTCCAAACATTGACTTAGATTGCACTCCATTGCTCCAATACTTCGCCGAAACTACTATACATCAACAAATTATAAATCGACAAAAAAATATATTTTGAATTTGTAACACATGTAGTCTAGTGTAATCGGATTAGAACGAAAAAGTGAGTTTGAGGCAGGATGCTCTACAAATAAAAAAAATGGGAGAGTAGTCCTATATATCAAGAACACAATTCCCGCGGCTCTTTTTGCGTGAGTGGCTTTCGCGATCCTTTTTAGACGATATGGTTTTATTTGTCCCCTTTTTCCCTTCGCCTTTTTATTTCCGTTCTCGTTTTTCCTGCAATATTTTGCTCTGCAGTTCATTCTTCCTGGTTTCAGGGACCAGTCAATATTTTCGTAAGTGGGGAAGGGGGTGGGAGGATTCAAATTTGTGATCGGATAGCCGTTTCGCCGAATTTTAATCAGTGAGTTAATTTTCGGCAAAACGGGAATTCCCGTTTCGCTGACTCCTGTTTTGGCGAATATTCATTTTCAAATGAAATTACGTGTCATGCTCGCGCTGCTGCGCCTGCTGCAGCTAAACATAACATCAGAAACTGCAGCTAATTACAAATTCCTTCCAGTTAGGAATGTTTCTTTAACTTCAGCAATATTACATTTTTATAGAGCATTTTGATTCTGCGAAATGAATTCCCTTTTCGCCGAATTTTAATGAGATCTTGCGGTGAAATGGAAAGACATAGTATGATCCACAAAGTTTCGATGCCTTCTCTCCGATCCAAGCCCCCCCCCCACTTGCCCTTCCCACATTCAAGTGAAAAATCAGCCCCCCCCCCACAACTCTCCCTGCCAGCCCTACAAACCGCAAACCCGTCGTATATCAAGGGACGTATCAGTACCTATAAACTCAATAAAGCTTACTGGCAATAATACAATGCCACTAGACCTATTGAAGTGGGCTTCCCATAAACCTTATTACCTACCTAAAATTTGTTTAGGTTTTGTTCAGGATTTGTTGTTTTCGGTTGCGAGATAAAACAAAACCATGCAAAAACACACACAAAAACTACCCCCCTCCCTAAACAAAGTACAAAGCACATCCAAACCCACACAAAAATGAATATTCGCTGACCGCACATCAGACTGAAAACCCGTCAGGTCGAAATGAGCGAACATCCACCCGATAACAGCTAAAGGTTTTATTTTCCCATCAGATAGAATCGTTTTTCTGTTTGATAAAAAAAAACTCCAATCCATAGAGGCTCAATCACAAAGTTGGAGAATGTTTTTTTGTGTGATTTCATGTTTTGTTCTGTCTGGCGCAACTAGTATTTTGTGCCAGGACTGTGAATCGGTCTGTAACATGACTAAACGGCTTAGGAAATCCAGGAAAATAACACCAAATAAAGAAAACCTAGAGGATATAAAATCCAAAGGAAGAAAGTAATCCACGGAATGGCTTTAGTTTAGCTTACAATTTTATTTGTGAGGTAAACCTGTATTTCGATGCAGTTGCTACGAAACTAAAACAAAGTAATACAAAGAAAGAAATCTGCGCACAGCATGGCCCTCCACAATTCTGACTGAAAACTGCCAGAGGTTTGTTCTTCGTGTATTTCGGAAGTTAGTTTTCGGCAGTTCTGATTCGGGAGCACACGAAGCGCAGCTAACCCCCCTCCCTCCCCGGTGCACTTTCAGGAGTACCAGAGGGAGGGAAGCATCTGCTGTGCCCACGCTACGCTTTCGAGCATCCACTCTAGCCACCGTATAGGTTTTTTTTTATGGTATATGGTTTGACTTCGGTTGTATCTTTACATAGCATAACAATTTTAAAAACATTCCCGTTTATGTACGGAAAACAAATCCCGTGACAAATTCAATTTTATACCAGAAATCGACTTTATTCTTGTTTTCAATGGGTATGGTGTGGATCGATTTGATTTTTGACCCATTTTCTCCCTCAGTTGTAAAATGAAGTTTTAGAAAGATAATCACTCCATGTAGGTCGGGGTTATCTGACTGCTTACCCTCCCTTTTGATTTGTAGAATAGCCCTCCTCACTCTTTTTTCTTTCTAACCCGAAGAAGATTAACATATTTTTGCATTTCTAGAAACGTGTTTAGTTTTGGTAAGTACTGTTGCTCCCTGTGCATTCCTGCAGCTTTGGTCACAATATAATGACAGTCGTAAAGCGTCTGGGGAAAAAGGGCAAGTGGGGAAAGGAAGTACGCTAAAAAAAGCTTTTACGAAACGAGTACAAAACAAAGCTAAATCTCGGACAGAAAGAGAGTCGGAAGGGGGAAGAGGCTCCGCTGTCACCCGTAGCTGTGGTATAGCATCGCAGCTGTATTTTTTGTTAGGCTGCTCTACAGCACGTTTGAAATGACGCTCTTAGCATTACTAACTAATAATGAAAGGTATTCTAATAACATGGGGGAAATTCTCTTTATGTGTAAGTCAAATTCCCACCAGATTGAAGAAAAATCCTGCGCTCAGATAGACAAAATTCCCGTTAGAGTGAAAAGAAATGCCATCAGATGGAAAAAAAACATTCTCCTTGGTAGTATTTCCCGGTCGGATGCGTCGTGGATTATTTTCTAATGTATCTGCTGGATTTCGATATGACATGCCTGAATCAAACAAAAGTTACGTCAATATTCAGCAGAGGTGCAATTATGGAAGCGAGGGGGGGATGACAATTATTCCAAAATGGCAAATCAGTCGGGATAGTAGAACTGACAAACTATATAGTCAGTGGGGGGGGGTACATACTTCCCCAGCTGGAAACAAATAATACATTATAAGTAATAAATACACAGTACTGCATTTTGGAATTGCAGGGCTTGCTAGCCACTGCCGCAAGTCCAATCATAATGTAACATGAAAAAACCGACAAATCACAACACAAAAATTTCTGAGGACATGAGAATAATCCTCGAAAAGTGACCTGTTTTTTTTAACCTAGTATTTTTTGCGACATTTTCTGTCTTTATAAATCATTTTTGAACAAGGTTTCGTTTTTATCCAGGTTTCATGGTACAAGAACAAAACATACTAGTACTTTCTAGTTGTCCCACTCTTTCGGGCAACTAATATAATCCAAGAACGGGAAATACGGGTATTATGCCCCAAAATGTATCAATGAATTATGCCACAGTTATACGTTGATAGCATTCCATACATATATGAAACATCATTTGGCTCAGATTTCGGAACACACGGATCTGACGAGCATTCGAACTGCTATCCAGCCCTTCTTAGTCAACATGCCTCGTCACATTTAACACCTGTTCTGCGTTCGATTCCGATCAGAGTAGATACGATTTTTTCAAACAACACCTGCATATTATGGTATTTTGTTGTTTAATTTTAAATCAGTAACACTTTTTAATGAGGAAAAGGATTTAATTCCAAGATATCGGATGGAAATCACGTTACAGTTCTTATTTTATCTTCCAATCAGCCAACCTTAAAATATTGCTCCAAAGTACAAAAATATATTTCAGATAATTTACAGACAAGATACTTCGTTTGTAAGGTCTTTCCTTCTCCACGTGGCATGGGAAATTACCCATTATTTTTTCACATTCCTCCCTCCACTTTTGTCTTCATATCACAACTTTTCCGATCAAATATTTTCCCCTTTTCTTCAATTTGTGGTTAGTTGTGATTATTTGTGATTATTTGTGATTAGTTCACAGTGCGTTAGTCTCATTCTCGATTTTTTCTTCCTTTTCCTTCCAATATATGCTGCAAACTGAGCGATTCGTTTCTTACAACAACAGTTCGTATGGGTAGCATAATGTATGGCGCCTATTGTTGTGGTCAACCCTAGGTTGTATTCTGAGAATTAATGGTCATAACTTTTAATCTTGAAATTCCTCTATTTTATCATGACTTTCATGAATTGGGCATACCCCAATATGGGTGTACCCGCCGGTCCAACCTACAAAGGTATTGAGATATTGACCGAGGACAATT
>JAHWFP010230109.1:9657-28145 GCA_023313725.1 Lithobius niger | reverse complement strand
GATACGGCAGACAACATCAGGACTATATGGAATTCCTTTATCGACAATTCATCAGGACCCGCATACTCCCGACAGAAACAATCCCTATGTACATTACTCGTATGGTGGGACTAAGTCAAGTTTGTGCTGCTGCCGGTTAGGTAATAACAGAACACGAAGTTTGCCTTGCCATACTCGATGGACTTGATAGGCCTCAGTTCGACGCCACCAAATAGTACTTTTATCACCTACAAGCCCTTACACTTGAAGGCTTACAAACGGGACTCGCGCATATGCCAATCCTTCTGGAGCAAGCAGCAGGTCTTCAACCGACTCTGCTGAACCCCTACGGGGCGGGGTACCAGTCTACGTGCCCCAACCTATGTATGTCAGTACTACCTTCTCTGACTCCAGCAGTTGCCGCTTCCCATGCAGTGACTCCTTCCGCCACTCGTTGATGGTCCTGTGGAGTTCACGATCACAAGTTTGGGGAATGTACTGTCATACCAAAGCAACAATGTGTCGGTCAGAGATGCGACCTTTATTAAGGTTATGGGCACGACCGTTCTCGCTGTGGCAACGCGACTACGTCACCCTCACAGCCACTGCAGGAACCAAATCCTCATCGCTGAAACCGCCTGCGACCGGATGCCCCTAAGAGTTAGCAGGTGGGTGGATTGTCCCATTACTCAAAATTGGATAAGTGCACTTTCCGCCTCGACTCGGGAGCTGACTGCTATGTGCTCAACGTTAAGCCTAACCATATATATCTGTCCAATTGCCCTACCATTGAACTTTGTCTTGCCACTTTTGGTGCAACTGTGCTTGAAACCATAATAGGAGATGTGAAATATCTTCAGTCAACAGGCATGGCACCCAGTTTTCGAATCCACTCATCCTGCGAGATGTCATTTATGTTGAGGCTGCAAGAGTCAACTATGTGTCCCTCGGCGCTTTGACCAATGGTGACTACGAAGTGAGACACTCCCCCAAACGCCTATTTGTGTATTCCACTACAACAGGCAAGTGTAACTTTGTTTTCCACCGAATACGTAACTTGTTTGAGACGACTAGCTTTGTTGTTCAGAACTCTCACACTCAACCTCCCAATTCCTGCGTATCGGTAAATGCGGCTAAGTGCCATATTGACATGATGCACCGTCGTTGTGGACATGCTCCCCATGACAAAATAAAACGTCTTTTCGTGACTGGGAAAGTCATCGGGCCAACACTTGTAGGAAAGCCCCCCCCCCCCCCTTTTGCCCTGTCTGCGCCTCTACAAAGACAAAGAAGAAGCCTCACCCTCGTCTAAACTTTCTTGTTGCTTCATGTCCTATGGAGCAGTTAGACCTTGATATTTGTGGTCCTAGCAATGTGCCTGGTCTTGGCGGCAAGATGTTCTTCCTCACGGCAGTTGACGTCTACACTCGAAGATACTTTGTGTTCCCCCTGATGCAAAAGAGCCAAGTGATCGAAGTGTTCTGGGATCTCGTCAACTATGCCGAGACAGAGACTGGCTACCAACTACTCCGCATCTCATCTGACAACGGCGGGGAGTTTATAAACCACTCTTCCCAGACCTTCTGCGCTGCCAAAGATATCCACCATGTCAAATCCATGTTTTTCATGCTGCAGCACAATCCCCGACCCGAGCGAGCACATGGTGTTCTCAAATCGATGGCAAAATCTTTCCTCAACGATGCAGCCTTACCCGCACAGTTCTGGCCGGTGGCTATCCTTGCTTCTGCAGAAGGGTCAAAATCCTACCAGGTGGAGAAACTCCGTTAGAAAAGTGGTCCGGCCATGTGCCCTATGTCACTCGTCACAGGCGATTCGGCTGCCTCGCGTATTCCCACACTGATAAGACCCGGCATGGTCTTTATGCCCCCACTGCGAACCGTGTGTTTATCTTTATTATGACAACCAATGGACGGGCCATCGCCTCCTCCTGAGGATAGGATAGATTCTTCGGACTCTGACGATGAGAATACACCTCAGGCCTTTAGGCCACTGAGGCCTCCGACGCCACAGAATGCCGCTCTTCCACCTTCACCCCCTCCACAGCCAAGACCTCAACGTTGTTTCTCGTCGTTTGCGTGGCCTGCCACCAGTTGCTATTTAGTCTGCCGTGGCTACACCGCGGTTAACCATTGACATTAATTCTGATGACGTAGAGGAGACTTTTCGGTCCTCTTAAGTCCTCCTAACGCTCAAAGTACTTTTTCTGCTGATGTTGTTTAAGTCTTTTGGTATTTAACCTAACTAACGTATTCCTTAAGGTTTATTCCCTCTTAACAAAGCGTTCCAACTGGCGCTCTTAACACTTTCCAGCATTCTCTTAGTTTCCTCTTTATTCACCAGTGTGTACCTATTTTAACTTGTAGCTCTTGTTAGATGCTATGCGTTAGTCCTGTATAAAGATGTATGTAGCTCTTGTTAGAAGCTAAGTTGCCCTGCCTTATACGTCTAGCTCTTGTTAGAACCCATGTTTATGCCCCCTTCTTAGAAAGAACATACTGTCTCCTTCTGTATGAGGTGTCTATCGGTACCATAGCTCTACTACCCGCAAGGCCTTGCCTCTTCTCATGCCCATGAGGGGGGGGGGGAGACACTCCCCGGTATGCTTGCCTATACTTGTACCTTACAGTTTTATCATGTTATGTAACGAAACCTACTGTATTATGGGAAAAACCTTGTAAGCCCTTGAGCTGGTAATGTTAGACAGTTCCCCTTTGCTCCTCTGTCTGGGACTCCTGTCCTTGTCATAACAGCTCCCAGTGCAACTCTACAACATCCAATTTAAGCTCTGAAAAGCTTTCTCCCATCACCTCTCTTTGTTGCAATAATGATCTTTTAAGTCCTGAGTACCCATTTTTAAGTGGTATTGTTTTTTTTCTGTTTACTTTTTCTGGAAACATTCCTAAAATCTCCTCTGTCCCAACAGTTGGCTCCTTTTCGGTTGTGGCCCAATTTTACTCATGTCTGAGTTATGTTTTGTCTTCCCTTTACACTGTGATGGGGAAAGGAACGGAATGGCTATTTCCAAGGGATTAACCTGCCTGCAGTCACCTCAATTCACCTTTTGTGGACCTTTCCTGTGTTTAACTTTGTGTGTGCTTTGTTCCCCGCTCCAGAGTCCGGACCCCAACGCCACAAACTGTAAGTCCATTCATTTCACCCTTTATTAGATGTATGACGAAAAACGAAAACCCCACAGTGACAGTTTCATTGGATGCCAAATCATATTAACTTTGTTACTTGTGAACCAAGTATTAATTCTCCCCCTCTCTAAACGGCCATGTTTGGCCCAGTAACTGTTTTGCCATGTTGTTCCATGTGTCATTGATGAATACAAACAAGAGAAAGAGATCAACAGTCCCCTAAACAAAACTGTTTCTGTGTGATTTACCTAAAATGTACTAGCCATAACGATCCACGTTTTTCTAAGCCTCTGAATGTTTATTTTTTGCACTTAAGCGTTACCTTGGCCGAACTTGCCCAGGGAGAAGCTCACCCTTGTTTTTTTCCCTAAATGCGGATTCGTCATGGACACCATCTGCCCTACCGAAAACTGGGAACTCCTTTGCGCCTTGAAATGGACTCCCCAACTCTCCATAACGTGATAGCGTTGTGCAGTGCCTAAAACGACATTTTGGTAGCGTGTGCTGTTGCACGAAATAACACGTATGGCTAGCAATTCCCACAGATTTTACCTGTCCTCGAGTAGGTGTGACACGCTAAGTTGGGGGGGGGGGAGGTTCAGTAGTGCGAGGTGTGCAGATTTTGTGGAGTTTACCTGTCCTTGAGTTAGTGACAACCTAAGTTTGTGCGTGTGTCCGTTCGTTCGTCCATGCGTTCCGTCAAATACTTTCCCCTACTGCTATGTACTCAGAAGATTGCTATAGAATTATAAGAACATATAGTTGTGTGGTACTGATTTTAGTTTAAAATACATTTCATAATAATGAAAAAATGAGCAAGTTAGCTTTAGGTGTTTATTTGTCAATTATTTGGTGCCTTTGTTGAGGTACGGTGTTGTAAACTATACACTTAAATAAAAACGTGCAGAAAAATGTACGCAAAATAATTAGTGTACGTATGCAGTTTTACAGTTATAATATTTCTGAACACACCTAAGCCACTTACCACTCCATAATATGATGATGCATTGAGACCAGCATAATGCAACATAAAATCCTCTCATGTATTACTCAAATTGCACTGTTCACCTTAGAACTATTGCCAATGTCTTTTCAATTAAAGAAGTTGTTGTATAATCAATTAAGTGACTATCGTCCAAGTATATATTTAAAAAAATGCAGTTTGAAATACTTGAAACTTCTTTCTATTAAGCAGCAGTATTAAGCAGCAGTACATTTAATAATCTTCAAGTGGCAAGTTATGATGTCTTTGACGAATATCGTAAAATACGAGCACACCAGGCAATACGGCCGGTGTACTCATGTTAACAGAACATAATGCCTTATGCTACCACACAGAGGCAATAATTATATTGTTAAAGGCTTTAGTGATGAAGTTCGCCCATATTTTCAAGTAAATTTTTCCATTAACTCATCTGGGATTCTCTTAATGTACCATAAAAAGGACACAGATTTGTTAAATGGAAGTGTTTTATCTGCATGGCTTTACATTTGTACTGTTCGTAAGAACTTTTATTTACCAACATTAATAACTGAGCACTAAACCAAATACATAAAAACAGTGACATGCTGGTGCAATCAAGCTCCATTGAAGAACACCAATGAAGACTAACTACATATCACAATTATTAATATTCTGTTGAACATCAAGACACTAAAGTGGAATCGTGTATCTACAAACTGAAATAATGAGCTTAATTAGTCTTACCTTGGAACACTCATGCTTTGCATAGCACTGTATTTAAAATGAAGTACGGCTTTAAAAAATATCTAGAATAGTGTTCTACCACCAGTAAACGAATTAGTAACCTCTCAGTTCTACAACGATGGCCCAGACGTTTCAAGAATATTGAATCGGTACTAAAGATAATGGGGTAATTATAGTGTAATAATTTGTTTAAAGGCCTTTATCCCTTCATTTGGCATGAATTTAAAGTTCATTGCATCGAACTAGTTTATAATTATGTGAAGTGAGTACTTGTTGCTTGCGTGGTAGCGGAAATAGTGATACGTGCTGATAGCAAATAAAAATGTATACTTTCTTGAATAGTAGACCACTGTTGCCGTGCGGCCTTGGTGACTCTCTTGAAATTGCGAACGTAAATTTCTGTCAATCCGTTGGTCCAGGTCGCAAAACTTGGGCCCATCATGTACCTGATCACATTGGATTTTATCCAATTTTGGAATTCGGCAGACATAAATTCTGTAGCATTGTCCTTAACTAAGCGGTCCATTAAACCATAAAAGGCTATATGATTGTTTAAAACGTCAATTAAACGTCGATTGTTTACGCACAAAAGGAATTTTTGAATGCGCGTCAACAAGTATAAAAAAACATGTAATTGTCCATCGGGCCGAGAAAATCCACGTGCATCCAATTATTCGGCTTAAGTGGATATTCCAACGTGTGTTTTGGGCCAGACGTTTGAGTATCTTTACACTCTTGACAATTTTGGCATGATTTTACTTTATTCTCAATGTCTGAGTGAAAGTTAGGCCACCAGATTTTTTGTCTAGCTAAACTTTTCAATTTAACTATGCTTAAGTGAGCACTGTGCAGATCCTTCAAGAATTGTCACCGCAAGGCCGTCGGCACCAGGACTCTATACCCCTAATACACGGCTTCATTGTCGACCGAGATTTCAGCACGACGTGTGAAGTACGTCAACAGATCGGGAATTTCGCATTTGCCAGGCCAGCCATGGTTCATGTAATGATAAACTTTTGAAAGAATTTTGTCACGTTTACTTCCAAGAATGAGTGTTTCGTTTAAAACTGGAAGATTAGAAACAGTTTCCAAAGCAAGAATATTACACTGCTCTTCTGCTTTTTCGAATTCCTCTGTATTTGGGAGGGGAAGTCGCGATAACGCGTCCGTTATCAAATTAGGTTTACCGGGAATTTGTTCGAATTCATAATTGTAAACAATAAGCATTACTGCGCAACGCTGAATCCTGGCGACTGCCATCTGCGGTATTCCTTTTTTAGGGCCAAAAATCCAAACTAAAGCCTTTTGATCAGACTGCAGTACGAATCGCTGACCATAAACGTATTCGTGAAACCGCTTCACTCCCCAAGCCACACTGAGAGCTTCCTGATCAAAATGCGAGTAGGCCATTTCTGCGTGAGTTAGCTTGTGTGAAGCGAAAGCTATAGGCCGCGTTTCGCCGTTTTTCATGACATGCATGAGGCACGCACCGACCCTGTAAGGTGAGCCGTCACAAACGAGTTTGAGCTTTAATTTGATGAATTTAATTTTAATGAACCAGAACTTTAGATTTAAGAAATAATTCTTTTACTTTACTCATGGCTCGGTAACATTCTGCCCCCCCCCCAAACCCACTTCACACTTGGGCTTAATAAACGTGTTACTGGTGACAGAATATGAGCGAGATTTGGTAGATATTTTGAGTAATGATTTACAAAACTCAAAAAGCTCTGTAGCTCTTGAATACATGTTGGGTTAGGAGCGTTTGTGACTGCTTCGATAACCTCAGGGAGCTTTCTGCATTTATCATGTGGCCTATACTATTTTAGGTTCTAGTTATCCACTGTAAATTGCTGTATTTATGATCGTTTGCAATCGCCTGTCACGCATATGCACTAACATTGGTGGTGACTGGAACCTTGTACACTCACTGAGTTCCTGCATGTGCTTGGCTAGCAACGATTTGTGTTAAGCTAGCATCTACGAAAATCAAGAATTGGTAGTAGGCTACTCTTTGGACGGATATATTTTTATTTTGTTTTATTTCATTTCATTTTATTATAGTATTGTTTATTGTCTTAGAATATAATAAAAATATAATATATAAGTTTGTTGCAAATGCAACCGGAATGGCAAGGACCTGGTCGCCACTGACTGCCATCCTATATTTGTCTTTATAATGCTGAAGGAAGTATACGTAGGCTACCCGATTTTCTGATTTAAGCATTTCTTGAGGGTTAACTGGGGGGAGAGGGGAATAAAGCCTTTCAGGCTTGTTGGAGGATCCAAACTTGAAAATTGCAAATGCCTGGGCTTTTGTAACTGGGAAACCTACGTTCATGAC
Source organism: Lithobius niger (assembly GCA_023313725.1). Taxonomy (NCBI): domain Eukaryota; kingdom Metazoa; phylum Arthropoda; class Chilopoda; order Lithobiomorpha; family Lithobiidae; genus Lithobius; species Lithobius niger. The sequence goes on along the minus strand of JAHWFP010230109.1, from coordinate 20,953 downwards.
AGGGCCAAAACATTGTCCAAAATAGATCAGAAGTGGGCCATATATTTATTATTCACAACTAATAATACAAAATTGTGTAGGGGTTTATGGGATACCTTGTTTTTATTATATAAATTATGGGTAATTGTTTCTGGGTCCAAAACAAAGCATCGAAATGTTCGACGGCTGGTTGTGAGAGCTCTGAAAGGGCAGTTTTCGTCGTTAACTAGGGAGATTGTTGGAGTGGTACAAAATTACATTTCTTCGTAGTCATAATCGTCGCTGTTGGTTACTTCAATAATTAAGGGTTCGACTCGGTATTCAATCAAATGATCAGTGCCCCAATAATCGTTGTCAAGCGTTACAACGTGGTTAATGCACTTCTGCGGTCACCAGGAGTTACACTGGCCACTGCAGTAGTTAATGTTTTGACGTCTGCAATTTTACAATTTGTGTTGGCTGCTCTTATTTCGTCTTTAACTTGGGCCCAAATTAACTCGATGAGATTCGGCTTGCAGTGGTACGAAAATATGTTTTTCGAGCCACTTAATAATTTGTGTCATATTGATGTTGCTTGTTGCTGCCTTGTCGAGTAGAACTGAATGACACGGAACGTTGTCTATCACGATCACCAAGCTGGCTGGAATATTGGTAAGTAGTTTTTAACCAGTTTATAAAACTCTCGCCGTTTATTTCTTCATGGTAATCCCCAGTCTAGTTTTCTAATGAAAGGAAGGCACTATTTACAAATCGTTTTCATTAGAGCCAGCATGCAATAATATCAAACGTCGATCTTTTCCCGGTGGTATGAGGCGGCCACGTAACTCTTTTTTTCTTGCCGTGCTACTGCATCTGTTGGCTGTGATGTTGGTTGGCCCACATCTCGTCTAAGTAAACAGACAGTGGTTGTGGCTACGCAATTAACTTACCGAAGAATTACAGCAAAGAACAACATTTTCTGGATCTACGATACAAGTCAGAATCATAGCTGCAAAGGGCGAGCAAGCTTGGCAATTTCTCTGCGCGCTTCAGCTTTCGATGTGCTAGGCCGCGGCGGCGTCGTCTGCGGCGTTAGGCCTAATCGTAGTCATCGTAGTTTTGGCCAGAGTTCGGTATCGGTATTTTCTTTGATACTGAAAAGACACGCTTACCGTTTTCTGACATTTTCCAGTGGCAAAGCTGGTCTCTTAAATTTGTTGTTTCAGCATCCGTGTTGTGTCCTGGGCCTCCATGTATTTGAAAACATTGCTAACAATCTCCCTAGCCGGCGAATTCAGAGGTTTTCCTCGTCAGGAAAGCGATGAAGCGAGAGATAACGTCGCCATGTTGGTTCGTCTGCCGAAGAGAAATTTTTACCAGGTGTGATCAATCCATTGTCCAAAAATCCTCGCGGAGTGGCCAACCAGAACCTAAAATAGTATAAATATTTTAATTCAGGCCGCAACAGTTTGCACTTCTCGATCTTAAGTTTGGCTCCTGCATTTTGTAAAGTATTTAACAGCTTGTTTAACGATTCATCCTGTGCAACCCCCTTCCCACTCACCAGGATGTCATCGTAAAACGGGAGACATTTTGGGATTTCACTGGTGTCTTGAGTCATTACCATCTGGAAAATTCCAGGGCTGGACGCTAGGCCCTGGGGTACGCGAAGCCATCTAAACAAACTTAGGGGTGTATTTATTGTTAAAGCTTCTTGTGACTCTTTATCGAGTTCAATTTGCAGAAATGCATCTTTAAGATCGATAATGGAAAAGTGTCACTGCCTGTTAATTCGCTAAATAAGTCTGCAGCCGTGGGAACCGGATAGTGGTCGACTTCCAGTTGAGGGTTCACGGTAGTCTTATAATCACCTATCATCTGGATTTGGCCATCCGGTTTGTGAACTATGACGATGGGCGTAGACCACTGAGAGGTTTCCACAAGCTCTAGAATTCCAAGGCCAACCAATCTACGAATTTCTTGGATAACCTTTTCTTTGAGTGCTAAAGGAACTGGTCTTACACGACTGTACACAGGCTTGGCATCAGGTTTTAAATGAATTTTGGCTTTGAAATTCTTAAACTTACCCATGCCTTCAGAAAATAGCTCCGGGAAACCCTTCACTATTTCTGAAGTGTCAACTGGTGTAATGCTAGTTTTAATTTTCTTTACACTTTTCTTAGGTTTCAATTTCGTTTGTAGGTTGTAAAATGGATGGAAATTCACTCGAAAAATAGAGAGCCAATCCTTTCCCATTAATGCAGGTTTATATAATTTTGAAACTAAAGCATCCAAATGTTCGATTTGACCTTGAACTTCAACCTTCAGACTTACAGTGTAAATCGTATTCTCAATTCTGTCAGTGTATGAGTGTATTGAGTACGGACTGAGTTTTAAAGGACAGTCCACAAAATATTTTTGATGCCACTCAATAGGGATAATGGATGCGTCTGCCCCGTAATCAAGTTCCATTTCTAGCTTGACACCATTTAGGCAGACTGGCATTTTCCATTTATGGATTTTCATAGAATTAACTACCACTACTATTTTGCTGGTTTGAAAGGGAATTGAAATCTGGTCCGCAGCATGACCCAGTCCAAGAGTATTATTTTTCAGCACAAGATAGTCGTTGTCTGAATCGCTATCAGACCCGGAACCAGACTCGTGTCAAATGGTTTTGGACAAAATGTTTGAATGAAGGGCGAATTTACGTTCAGTTCACCTTAAATGCGTACGTATATTTTTTTGGAGATTACTGCAACATTTTCAAACTCTATTCTTCTAAAGGAAAAGGACCAGTAATTTAATGTTTCTTTATATTTCTTTGCTACTTGGGTTGTCACTAAAGCATCGCCACTGGTTCAACGACTCGAACCAGCTCAGAACAGCAGATCTCCGAGCCAAAGGGCTCACCACCAGCCTCATCATTCGTTCGGTCCCACGGTTGAACTCCAGCTTAGAATGGTGATATGCTAGCATGAAGGCAAGGGGAACCACTGCTGACCACCAAATTGTTGTCACCAGTCCAAATGGTTCGACGGTTAAAAACCTTCCAACCCGAAGGCAAGGGCACACTACTCACCACCAGTCTTTGCTGCCGGTCCATCATCTCAACTACAAATCAGAATTGCATACCTGACACAGACCGAAGACAAGGACCCACCACTCGTCACCAAAGCATTGCCACTAGTCCAACCACTCGAATCTGCATAGAACAGCACACCCTCTAACCCCAACGGGCAAGAAGTGCTCACCACTAAGTCTTTGCTACATGAAACAGAAAATTCCACGTTGCTCCAGCAAATTAGTCCTAGTCCTACAAATTAAAATTACGTGCATTGTGCAAAAAAGATTCCAGAAGAAATACCTAAAGTTCAACTATTTATTTACCAGTGACATTGCAATAAGTTCAAGTTAAATTAAGATTTACAATACATGGCTTAACATGACTGCAACTTGCAGCCCATGTAGCCAGCATGAAAACGGGAACACGAGTGAGCGTTCATCTCAAACCAGAAGTGCTCTACCGATTTCCCCTAGTCAAAAGCACTCGATCAAGCTGGTGTTTTTGTCTCCAGGCATATGCAATGCCAAATTTTGCCAAACAGGCGTTTCCGTCCCTCATTGAGGAAAGTACATTAATTTTTACTTGGAATATATAAAATAATAATATGAATTAATATAAATAAAAAAATTCTCTTTGCTGAGAAGAAACATTTACAGTAACTAGGCTAATTGTATAACCAACACAATGGCTCATATTGGGTTTGAACGGCATACCTGCTTCCGAAGGCGAGGACCCACCACTCGTCACCAAAGTTTAAGCACTAGTTAAAATGGCTCGAACTTTGTTTAGAACATTAAACCCAAAGGCAAGGACTGCACCGCTCACCACTAGTTTTTTAATTTGGTCCAATGCTCCAGTTCGGCATAGAATGGTGATCTGCCAACATGACCCACCGATCTCTACTAGTCAAAACAGCTCAACCAGCTCGGTAAAGCATACCCAAAGGATAATAGTACTCACTGCTGATCTCACTAACTCACTTTAATGGCTTAACTCAGTTTAGAACGGCATACCTTAAATAGTCTAATAGTAAAAGTTGTACCGCCGATACCAAAGGCTATGGGGTCCATTCTCACAAGAGACTCGGGATAATTGATAGAACAGCTTATTTGCGAGGCCACACCAGTCTCGCCACTCAGTCTAATGGCTCGACTATGACTTAGAATGGGGAGCTGCCAGCATGAAGGCAAGGTGGACCCATTGTTCACCACCAAAGCATCGTCACCAGTCCAAACGGCTCGACCAGCCTAGAACGTTAGGACCACAGTGCTCACTGGCCAAGTCTTCACAGTCTGTTTAACAGCTTAGCATGGCATAGAACAGTGTAAATTCATAGCCGAAGGACCCACCAATCATTAGCAAAGCATTGGTACTAGTCCAATGATGCAAACCAGCTTAGAACAAAGAACCCACACACACAACACACCAACGAACCAACCAATGCCTAGTTATGTCATGCTATCACCCCACCTAGTCGAAAGTGAGGTGGTGATGCTCCATTCAGGTTCGACGGATCTCACACCTCACGGTTGAACGCCATCAGGTTTAGTCAAGACAACTAATCCCTATCAATCGTACACCATTGCTGTCTGCCATGGCCAATTGCATTGCTATTGCACTATTCAACGTTCATAATGTGACCGACACCAGCAACCATAACTACCACTCCATATGCAAGTCACTGAGACACCGAAGGGAATTGGGACATTCATTACTCTCCTCTCTGCACTGTAGAATAAATGCCTGGTATACCATCGATTGCGTGCCCATCACACAGCCAGCATGCATAAGAGATTCTGCAGAATCATGGCACAATCGAAGGCCGATGGACTAACATTTTTGTCAGACTCTGGGTCCGCTCTCTTACCGTGTCCTAGTAACCATTCCCAATTCTCGCACTCAATGTCAATGTGCCCCAGACACAGAGTGGCACTCCAACCAGCAGCAGCTTCGGCATATCAGTAGTATTGCTCAATTGCTTTTGCCAGATGTGAATTGATGGTGCAGAACATCTTTCAACTTTGTTCTTCGATGGGGCATGAGCTCTCTCCATACATGCTACTCGGTACAAGAACCTTGCTGAGATTCGGAATGGATCGATACAATCTAAGACTTTCAGAAAAGTCAAAAGTGATGGTATTCCCAAAACGGTTGTGTGTTGATCGAAACAGCGTCATGTCAACCCATAACCAGTAGAGGGCCGACCCGCAGTTGGCGTGCTAGCTGGGTACCCTGGATTCCCCCAGTCCCGAGGAAGGAGAACTCACCTGTCCAGTAGGCAACCATGTATTTACCCGATTATGTTCAACATCAATCCATCACAGATCATTTCCTTAGGACATCTTCATGGCGGAATTCAATGCAGGCAAGAGCGCTTAGTGTGAATACAGGGGACCAAGATATTAATAGGTTAGTGCATGTTAAGGATACATTAGGGAAAAAATTTGAGAGATTAGGGCTTAAATGATGCTATGTCAGTAGTGCCAACCTCAGTACAGTGCAGTGGTCCAGGTTGCGGTGCACCACACATCACAGAGATGTTAAACAAACCCCAAATTTAGAGCATATAAAGTTGGTCACTATGCTAATAAATGCAGAGAAGGAACGTTTCCATGCAGCTCCCCCTACCAACAAATACTTCTTTTTAGCCAACCCTAGCAACACAGCGGCAGGTACCTTACTCGTTGGGACAGGAAAACCTCAAGGGAACACAATAGAAAAGTACCATTTGTAAAATTAGAACTAATGTATGAACTGGGTGAAGTACTGAAGTAACAATTGGTGTTAACAATCATGAAATAAAAAAACTTTGGGATTTTGGTCATCTGATACATACTAATAGATTACAATGCTTGGAAGAGAGAAGATTTAGGCAAGTTGCAGGAAAATAAATTAAACTTGCGCACTGCAAATTTTTCAAAAATAGTTGTTTATGGTTACATAAACATACTAATTTTGTTTGAAGAAAACAAAGTTCAGTATCCAGTACTTGTGTGTAAAAACATACCCTATGATGAAATTTTAGGATATGTAATGCATGCATGATTTGGGTATTCTGTTTGGCTTTAATCAACACCAATTTTGGTCTAATGATCCTGTATTGCAAGACATAAATGTAAAAATAATAACATATTAACCCAGTCACCGCTTTAATTACAGTTGAAGATTGATCTTGGAGAACAATAATTAAGAAGGCAGGTTGAAAACCAGGACAGAAAGTGGATGTTCGTTTTGTATATTTTTGGGATATAGAAGGATATTTAAAAAACAATTAGGAAGGAACTTATTGATGGAAATGCACATCGAAATTGACGAATATGTGAAGGTACCAGCAGAGGGCCTAAGTAATCAACCTTTTGAAGCCAAAAATTTTAAATGAAATTATTTAAAACATGTTTTCTGAAGGATTTATTGTGACGACAAATAGCAAAGCAGTGGGCCCAGCATTCTTAAGCTTCATTTTGAAGGGTCGTGCATAGGCTCACGATAATTTACAAACTTTTCAATTTGGTCATTAAAGATGATAATTGCAACTTGCCATCAATTGATAACAACCCGAGAAATACGAACAACAACACCCTTGTTGATTGTTATCGATAATGTAACTAATTGGACGGATTTTTCCTTTTAAAAAATGCTTCTCCACCAACAATTGCAAAATGGCTTGTAGAAGAAGTTTTTACTGGATATGGATCACCAAAACTTTTAATGTCCAAAAATTTCATAGGAAAATTACTCAAAGAAATGTATAAAATCTTTCGTAAAATCTTTTGTAAAAGCCTTTTGTCTTTCTATTTCCCCACAACGAAACAGGTCTGAGAGACTCATACTAGAGACAAGGCGATGATTGCCAAACGTTTTAAGGGGAAACACAATAAATGGGATAAAAATTTGCTTTAGATATAAATGTTAGTTTGGGAACGATTTCAGAGGTAACTGAATTTTCTCCTTAATTTTTGACGTTAGGAAAGGAAATTTGGATCCAATTGGATGTGAACCTGTCTTTTACATTTGCACAAGAGTATAATCCAATGTGGCGGGCTGCACGTTCTTTCTAAAAATCTGAAGGAGGCAATTCATATAGTTAAACAAATGCAAAATGAGCAAGCTGAGAACCATAAGGCACTGGCAGATTACAAACTTCAATTTTAACAAAAAATGTTGGGGGCCAACTCGAATTTAATGAAGTGGTCAATCCATTAACCTGTAAAATAGTGTTTCATCTAGCAAGCATATAAAGCGTGGTCATCACATTCCCAGCTAAAGTAAAATTTAAGTTAAGAAAGCTTGTCTTAAACTCTTCCTTGATTGTTGTTTGCAATTTTTTGTTTGTTTTGGTTTTTTCTTCTTTGATTTTATTTTCCACTCTACTTCCGAGACGAATCGTAAGTGTTCATGTAATTAAATGACATTTCCCCTATCTCAGTAATTCAATTAATTTGTAATAAATGATATTCTCTCAATAACTTGGTTTATTTTAACGATCACTATGGTGCGATGTCATCTCACTTACACCTAGTACTCCAGCTTAAAACTTAACTTACAGCTATTACCCAATTAATATAAAACCTCCAAACCACAATGAAAGGTGTTTATCTCCTCATGGTAATGTTGTAGGAGTGCAAAGTTTCCCTCAAGTTTCCCTATAGCAACTAAGTTTTGGATTGTAGTTAGAATGGTTTTGAAATCAGGGATTTGGGGCACTAGTTTTAATACTAATAAAGACAGTGGGTAATTTCTTTCCCAAAGAATGTATTTTTGTGTGTTTGTAACTTTGTTGGGGGAGTGAGAGTTTTTTCCTCTGCCGGAACCTTCCAATACTGAACAAAAATAGTTTACAATTAGGGAATATTAGGTCACATTGACGAATTAAATTACCTAAAGAGGTGTAATAGAGGGGATGTGGACATAGAACCTTCGAATTTTAAGAAAACAAATGTTACAAATGTTAAAGAAGTTTAAAAAAATGGAGTATAACTCATTTTTTAATCGTATAAATTTAGAGGAAAAGCAGTGTATTAACTGGTTTAGGGATTTTAAGGAGCTCTTTTTTTCCAAGTAATAAAAGCTATAAAAGGTATAGGGTATCTATTATAATCACGATTTTGATCATGATTATAAACGAATTACTGCATGATATCTTGAAACCCTTGGAATAACTTAGAATTAATTTGGTTTCAGGGATGAAACAAGTTTAACTTTTTTATTGTACGGTTTAACTTTCACAAGTATTTTCTTTCAGAACTAATTTTCAACTGAATCCTTATTTGGTACTTTGTGAATGGGAGTCCACTGTCTCATAAGTAGGGGAATTTTGTCAAGCTATATCTCAAGTGGCGTTTGGTTGCTCGCTTCAATTAAAACACGTTTGGTTGTGTGCATTGTGATGATATTTTCGTTTTAATATTTTAGTTTTTTTACGTTACATTTACTGATTTTTTTTGTATATTAAAAAGGATGGTTGTCTGATAATTTTCAAATGAAAGTTTACGAGAAGAAATTGCGCTTAGCAGTAGTTTATTGAAAATTACTGTTTTGAGGTAAGTTAATCAAATATCCAAACTCTTCCTTTCTGTTTGTGAGGCTCAACAGGTCACATGAAAATAAATTGCACGTTTGGTAGACAACTCCACCTAGGAGGTCAGTTCCTTATACAGATCATGTTTTACCTGTTTAGTCAATTCTTCATTGTTCTTCTTCGCTCCATTATGGGTTTGAATAAATTCACAATGCCGCAAAGTTATTGTCAGACACAGCCATCCACTCTGACAACTTCATTTCTCACAAGCCGCTGCTTCAAAGGATTCAAAAGACCAATGCTTCAAAAGGCATCAATTGCTACATCTGAACTTGGACATTGTTAGTTTTTTATTTCTTTATTTATCAAAATTAATATAGTTCTTGTAGGGAAGTTATTCTGTGTTATTCTAGTTATTCATCAATTAAATATAGATGCTGCTTAATATCTGTTGTTATCCCAGTCTTCCAAGCTAGTTTTCAACCTTCAGTAACATTCAGGAAAGCTATTTTTGAAATCTGAGCTGCGTGAGCTATTTTAAATATTTCTACAAATATAAGAAATTTGGGTCCAAGAGGAGGTAGTAGTCCAATTAACTAATTTCTAGTTGTGCTACCCTTGTTTTCCTGTGATATTGGGAACTGATGTTTCGTGGGATTATATTATTTCTTCAATGCTTATTCATAACATAATTTTGAGAAATCCCATCAAAACGCATCTTATGACAGTTCTACACCCACGTTTTGTCGTTGTTTACTCAATATTTCTCAAAGGATCAATGTTTAACATTCGTCATTTTATTTTGGCTAAGGTTTGTGTTTCGATAGCATAATAGAAAACGAAGAAATTCCATATCATTCAACTTTTGAATGTACATAGTAGCAGTAATAAATGTCTTCCTATATTTTAACAAATCATGCAAATGTCATGAATTAATTCCTTTGTTGAGGTTTAAAGTAATGCAAACTTAAAACTAACAAAGAACCTCACAGTTAAAAGTGGCAGCTTTACTTTAATTGTAGCATACATAAGCTTATGTTGGATAATATGGCATGTTTGTCTATTTAACTTACCTCATTTTTTCACCTTATTACACTACACGAGCTTAGTTTCACATAATTGTCTTTTTAAACAGCTTTCCCTGTCACATGTTTGGTTTTCGTATTTTGGGTTGCTATGGTTTAGTTGTGCAGAGCCCTATAAAATCTTAGCTACATTAATCGTCTGCATCATTTCAGTGAAGTGTTTTTTACTACTTTGATTTCCTATATAAACATAATTTTTACCTTAAAAAGCTTTCATACTTTTTTAATTTAAAAAATAAAGAATACATTTTGGACAATAGTACCAGTTCGTGGCTGTTGCCTATATCTTAATGTTGCTAATAATATCATTGATTGCAAAACCAATCTCTCGATCTACTTTTATCTTGTGATAAATCAGTTAAGACGGCTAAATTCCTCACAGCACTGGAAGGTTGGCTTATAGTACAAACCTGGCGATGCGATTCTCAATGAACACTTTAGATGCTCTGAGATTTTAAGTCTGAAGAAAGAATATAAAATCATATTTATCAATGCGTGTATGATTCTAACCAACAATGCACTAGTATGCTCAAAATGTTGTTTTAGCATAAAATATAAAATGATTTTTATATAAGCGGGCTTATTGCAGCAGTTCAATAGCTCATACAGGAAACACATTAAAGGCAAGTTGCCACTGAATGAAAGTTTGCAGAATCTAGCATCATTTATTGCTTTCTAGTTCTATCGAGCACTTACTTTCATCATCCAACGGCATGCACTACGCCATTTCTTTTAAAGAAAAAACTACCACACGCCCTCTTAATTATTCAATGAAAATGTGTACGTCCACGTGCACATGGGAGCAAGCTGTAAAGATTAACAATATCATTGCTGCCAGATGGTGCCATAGTAGATTATAAAGATTTACTGCTGAAGACAACCTGCCTTTAAGATCAATGCAGCAAATATTATGAAGAATTTTTGTCATTTTTTTCATAGATTTGGGCTAATAATTTGCGTGTTGATGCCTCAATCATATTGTATTAGTACTTCTTTTATTTCTTCTATCAGTTTGTAAGTAGTATAGCTAATTATATGATAAAGTAAAACATGTTACTAATCCTTCACCCTTTTCAGCATGATTTAAATGTGCAATTATTTTCTTTATAATAATTGAGCATTTCAGAAATAGCATTAATATAATAGAAAATTACAATTTCGAGTAGCATCAAAATCGAGCAGCTTCAATGGACATGCAGTTGAGAGTATATGTTGTAAAAAGCAATAATAATTCTATTAGTGAGTGATCTTGTCATCTGGATTTTTTGCATTAAAATTTTAGCTGAAAGTGAGAGAATGCATGGATGGTGCCTGTTTTAAATTTGAAACCCATGATACAACCTTTTTTCGTAGAAAGATAGTTTTAATAGAAAACTCATGAAGCCAGCATTTTTGTTCATGTGCTTTACACTGTCTATTGAAAATGTTGCAGAAAATATAGCCTACTTGCATGTCCAACAAATATTAAATAAAACAAATAAATAGAACTTATATATTGCTTTACGAGTTTACGCCACCGTTTCGTGAGTTTAATAATAAATGTTTTAGAGGAATAATGAAAATTTCCTTTGGGTTGTTTCACAGTAATCTTGATTTTGAAACATTACTAAAGTGCACAAATATTGCTTTTTCTACTGAATCATTTACAGAGATGTCAACATGATAATT
>JAHWFP010230108.1:0-29877 GCA_023313725.1 Lithobius niger | reverse complement strand
AAAAAAAAAAGGAGGAAGGACATAAACTTCTTTTCCGAGCCCTGCAGTCACAGGAGAGGCAAATTGGACCCGATTAGCCAAGCCAAGTCCATGAAAGTGTTAAAGATCTCTTCTCCGCTTTCGCCTTCTCCTCCTCCTTTTCTTGTTCTCATTTTCTTTTCTCAAGACCCTTCCTTGCACCGCCAAAGCTTTAGGTCGAACAATTACCACTCTCCAGTCGTAAATATGGTGGTCCCAATGTCTTACTTAAAATTCTTTCGCAGAAAAACCACAGCCATCACTAAAACATCCGATCCCGGCCATCCCGATTGATCTAGCCTCAAGAACTTGTGTTTTCTACTGGAAGGGGGTGGGTGGGGGGTGTGGATGGCTCCAATATGGCTGAGAGCGTTTTAAGCCAAGCCTCCAGACTAATTAGGGTGAAAAATCTACCAACTCAGGCGACGTGTTTTGACTACATCGGGTTAAACTAACAACCAGGACCAATTTAAAAGGTGGACTGAAAACGTATTTGCAAACTATTGCACTTACGGTAAACTGATGATTATACATGCAAAGTAGTTTTGTGAAGTAATCGTCTTTTATTTTCTGAAAAAAAAAAACATGAGAACCGCACAAATTCCCTCCAAGATTCTTCGTTGTTTCAGTCCGTATTTAATTGGATGACATAGTTCAGTTCAGTTTTGTTTTTTTCCTTTCACCACAAAGCAATTTGCATTATTATAACACATTTATTCAGAATTGAAACGGATTCTAGAAATAATAATGTAGTAATACTAACAACGATTTATTGCCATATGCAACAAAAGGACTGAGAAGGGCAAAAGTAAATATCGGTTATATTCTGCCTGTAAACTGCACAAGTCATCAAACTTACAACCGAAACTAGAAACTTGGCCCAACAAAAGAATGATATCACACTTACAAGCGTAACATTAACAACAATGGACACCAGCACGTCAAAGACTGTGACACCCCCCCCCCCCCAATACTTATCAAAGTCAACATCCCTCAGCTTCATTAAAAAAATTATGCAATGAAGTTGCCATGACAACACCAGGAGGGGAGCTCGTTCAACACCCTAACCACCCGGTTTGAAAAGAAATATTTTCTACAGTCCCGTGTTGCTTGCTGAATGGTTAATTTAAACAATGCCCTCTCGTTCTGTTGTCCCCACTAAATGTGAAATTACGAGAATAATCAACACCACAAACGTCGTGAAGTAGACAAAAAAGGTTAATGCTAGGTCAAATTTCAATGAACCCACATTCAGGACACTAATTAAGCGCATTCAGGCGTTAAGTGTTCAAATAGCTCAAAACTTCTTGTTTAGCTTCTTTTAGGCAAGACAATTTCGCCGGCTAGTTTGTGACATTTCACGACAGCGAAGATTTTTGGTTTACCAACACGTACGATCTCCTCAAATAAAAATTAAAAGTTAAGATGGTATTGGGAAAAAGTTTCTTCGGTAGTGAGCAGCTACTATCTTGTTGTCACGAATTTATGGAAAAATACGTTTAAACTAATGATGTAGAGGGTAGCCATGGTAGACTTTACGAAACTTTAATCATATTTTACAATTAAAGTGATTTTCTGTCTTGTCCTGCAAACGCCACAGTCTTGAGTTCTGTATGTCTCCGGCATGAGCGGAGGTTTTTTGTCGAATCTCTGGGTTCTTCCATCATCTTATTTCCGTTTCTGGATGATTAACAACTTATGCGGTATTTTGAAATCTTGTTGGCAAAACCTACTTTAGAAATACACTATTTATACGTTTATTAAGTCTACTTTACTGAGTGTGATGATTTGTGCTTTTTTTTTTTATGTATGCTTCAACTGATTGTTTGTTATGTGTCTAATAAAAAAAAATGTAAAGAAAAATTGATGTACTCCCTGTATGTAAGTTTTAGTTAATGGTACGTACAGTACGATTTTGTAAACCATACAAGTTCAATAATAGCTTTGGGGAACAATTTCGGATTGATAAATTATTATTTGTTTTTAAAATGTTTGGAATGTTTTAAAATTAAACCAGTGCAACTGTTGTTTCAGATGAAACTAAGCTCAACGAAATAATTTTTTTTTAAATTAAGTACATCTATCTTTTTCTGTCTCTGCTTCCGTCCGATGCCATGACGTCTGGAATGACGCACTAATTTGTAGTAAAATAAAATTCTGTTGAGCAAAATATCTCTAGACAAGGAGCGTTCTGTCAATAACAAGATACAACTCACGTTTCTCACGCTCCTGTCTTTAGTCTACACTCCGTACCAGTAGTAAAAAAAATAAATTAATAAAAAAAATACTAGAATAACCAAGTCAAAAGAAAAAAAAGAATAAGTCTAGTACTTTTGCAAGTTCACCTCATTAGTCTTGAGTTGTCTTGAATGGCTTCTTGAATCATGACGGCATTATCGCCTCTTCAAAATTGAGTTATCTCAAGTGTCAATAGAGGTGCCATTGTAATCTAAAGTACCTGTGAAAGGAACAATAAGCTGTAAATGGAGTTATGAAGGCCTTTAAAAACTGGAAATATAGTTGCAATGTGAAACTGTTGAAAAAGAAAAAAAAAGAGAGGGGGCAAAAAATCTACACTCCAAAAGAATTTCGTTGAAAAAAATAACTGTGTAAAGATAAGGTTATCAGATAGCGAAGCGTTATAAAGGAGCTCTGCTTGCTGTGTGTGTGTGTGTGTGTGTGTATGTGTCCGGGGGGGGGGGGGGGTTGGAAAAGGCCGCTAGGAGACGAATTCTTGCCATTAACATATCGGGTCAAACACGTTCTCCTTTCATTGACGCCATGATGTGTTTCTGACATTGTTGAGGGACAGGCACGTTAAACCGTGGCGAAAAGTAGGAAATGAATCACAACCGAGCTAAAGGGAAAGTAAACGAATCTGACAGGCGACATGCTAGAATTTTAGCCACCATAATGTTAAGGTGAAATAATGGGAAATCCCTTCTTGGCCTCTGACTACCAAGAAATATTTTTGTTTTAATTGTAAAACAGGAAGACATGGAATTATGAAATCGTTGACCCAATCTGCCTCTACTTTACTCAGACCATCAAAAGGAAAGGGAAAAAAGGGTAGCTACTATTTTTCATTCTCTTAGAATCGCTATCATGCTCCTCGAAAACCTTTGTTTTAATGGTTTTTACCTTTGTTTTAATGGTTTTTACCTTTGTTATAAATGTTTTTCTTCACAATTTGTCAACCTAAAGGGCAAAAAGGTTAAATCAAAGCAAAAAGGGGGCAACCCACGTGCCCCAATTGATCGTGGCACGTAATATTCAGGACTAACCAGATAATTACAGCACGTTAGGTACAGGCTATTGGTGCAGGTCTGTATGATTACGTCCAAAAATCATTCACGTGCCCTATTCGAACGCTGCCAGGTTCACTTTCGATTGCGTCACAGACGGTGCTGGTGCATAATGCTGGCGCGTTGCTTGCGTTCTGGGAGTGCACGTGACATGCATGGCGAATTTTAAAAGCTTGTATTAAAAATGTTAAATCTTTTACTTCGCACTCCTGGACTAAAGAGCTTATCCAACAATCTTAATATTCCGATTATGTCTTTTGTATTTAATTTTGTAATCGTTTGTTGTCATGAACGTTGAATGTGATGTTTTAGACAAAGTTAGTAAAATAACTGCTTTATATTCCATAAATACGTATGTAATTTGTTACTCTTTCTCAATCCTAGAGCAGATCATCTTCTGAACCCCAAAAAAAACTAATATTGTTAAGAGTTTTGGGCCATGGCACAAGCGGTATTTCGGTTCTTATGGTCTGTGTGCAGTTTTATGCAAATGTAGTAATAGTTCAATAAGCAGTAAAAATAAAAGCACTCTCAGTTGTGGTTAACGAAAATGCTTATGTTTATCATGTGTTGTAAAATAAACACGACTGTTTTATTTTAAACACATTAGTCTGTCAATGTGTTTTAAGCATTTGTTTATTAAGTGTTGCAAATTAAATGCTAACGTTTTATTTTAAACACGTCTGCAATGCTTCGTATTTTTTTTTAATTTCTACTCAGCCAGTGCCATTTGTAAGACTCTTTATGTGTTTTTTCACTTGAAACATCTAAAAATGTTTTCTAGGTGTGTCTAACATGTGCTTATTTCAAAACACGTATTTGTTTCAGTGCAGCTAGTGATCACGTTGCTTGTTTTTTAACTTCAAGCAGGTACGTGTTCCTATTATTCGATCACGATTGTCCTATGTCTTATTCCTTTTCCCCACCCCACACTTATTTTTGTTTAGTCTTGAGTGTGCAACTAATCTAGTGTTTAAAGAGTCTGTCCCTTTGCCGCGGACTCCTAAATGGGTAACGTGAGTTTTTCTAACGATGTTCCAAGCCTGAATGTTCCAAATTAGCATGCAAATGAGATGGACTTTCCTTTTAATATTTTATTTATTTATTTGTTTATTTTTCTTTATATACATATTATTTTCATCTTGTTTGCCCTTACGTGGTTTAATGTCTATTTCATGCACTGCACTGTGCACTTTACATACGTATTCATTAATTTATTACATTTTTTGTAATACTTTTTTGGTGCTGTCCAAATGCTTTTTCTGTCGGTCATACCGTTCTGAAAGACCAGTCTTGAAAAACCAGAGGCTAAATTTATAAACCTTTTAACGCAATTTGTATCATAATACCTTACATCTTAAGGGTTTTCATTTCGCAATCTTGCACGGTCAAACACCAACCATTTTTCGTTTTTTAAATATCACTGGATTAGTATTAAAAAACGCTTAAGCGTATAAAATAAGGATTGAAGCCTTGAAAGAATGTAATGCTGAAACAGATACAAGAGAAATACGTATAAGCTACAGCGTCGCAATAATACGTGTCAAAGAATTTCCAGCGTTCCAAAAAACAAGCTGGAGCTTTTCTTACACGTTTTAGTCGATGCTGATGGCTTACATATCCTGTATCTGCTCCTTTAGAGCGTTCCTTTTTTTCAAGGCTTACATCCTTATTTTATGCTTAAGCGTTTTTTAACACTGAAACCTGATGTATTTTTTTCTTGGAGATATTTCACTATAAATCTGTTCGTATAACTGACTTTACTATTGTTTACTAGGGGAATTTCAACACAGTTTGGAGAACTTGTTTTTCTTCAGCATACATAGTATTGGATTAGTATTGAGATACAGGCGAAAAGTCCCAACAACTATAACGACAAGTGAGAATAATATTAAATTAACTTTTACTAGAACCTGGTCCTCGTTAACAACGATAATAAGAGTCCCAACAAGAGCAACAATAAGAATATTGTAATAATATTAAAATAGTTTTCAAAAATCCCGGGTTAATATCTACATTTTAAGCCACAAAAATATAAAATCGGTTCATTGATTTGATCTCAAAGTCCGAAAAAATTGTTCCATCAAAGACGAACAACAACAACAACACCAACAAAAGCAACAATGCTGCTGTCGCAATAAAATTACTGTCACGAGAACATAGGCCTTGATCGTAGCAACGTTTTAAGCTCTAAAACTGAAAATCGGTTCATTGGTTCGGTATCCACACGTGAGGGCAAAGAGTCCCAACAACAACAACAACAAATGGTCATTCTGTGTAGGCCAAACGGTTCCATCATTGTCGTTAAAATTTAATGCATTCAAATAGTGATTACATGACCCCAAACATAGAATTTCGTTAAGCTATGCCAATTCTGTGGGAGACGATAGAGTTGCCAAGTTTGACGTTTAACATGGAATTTCATGATGAGGCTTACGTAAGGATCGCTATCTCGGTCCTTGATGTTTCCAATCGAACCTCATTTTAATCTCGAACAACAGTTTCTCAAAGGTTGTATACCAACATGTATGAAATACAGCGCAATACATCTAATCTTTCAACTACATGCAGTTTACAGGAGCACAATAAATGATTATCCCGAACATAAACATAAATTGCAGGCCATATTTGTACACCAACTTTATCGCGCACCGCAGTCGAGATAAACTCAGAATTACTATAATTGGATCTTCCTTTGTTGCGATGTACATGATAGTGTACAAGTCTCAAATACGAAAACGTGTTAGGATTCTTCCATTTTACCAGACAAAAAAAGTACAATGGGGGTCTAATTACAGAGCATCGTATTATTAGTTCGTTATCCCGAGTTGGGGGTATAATAGATACGTTGCACGATATAAACTTTTCCACGCAGTGGTTACCAGGTCCTGCGCTGCTTGCTGGCATTGCGACGCTCGACGCCATGATTTTTTAAAGATTTTTTTCTACCGTTGTTGTCATTTTTTTTGCTCGCCTATCTCTCGTGAATGACATTATTTTCATGCACTTCACGTCGTCTGGCTACTGGTCCTTACAGCTACTGGAGTCGCGCGCAACCTCCATCTACCCACTCCACCCCACCCCCACGGTTCTTCACTGCAACCCCCTCCCCCCACCCCACTCCCTCATCATCAACGCTCGTAATCGTTGCGTATAAGCTAACGAAGAATCTTAGCCCACAGCATCAAATGTATGAACAAAGACGGAGCGATTTCAGGTCATATTTAAGGAGGGTAGGGAGGGATGACGGCTTAAGGGGGTTGTTGTAAGGCGGGGTGGGATTGCTGAGGAATCCCAACTATAGCACCAGCTTGAAAAAAAATAAATACTAATAAAAAAATTGTTTTTCTTTCTCGATTTGTCTTCTCATGTCTTTTCTCCTGCGGGTTTGATGGACTGAATGGCAGAAGTCCTTGTTGAAAACGCCTCTTGAATTTTAAAATTTTTCTAATGTTTCTTATTTGAGGGAGGTGGGGCGGGGGGGGGGGGCCTGGGGGTTGGGGGGGGCGGGGGAGGGGGGAGCGAACTTGAGACTTGATTCAAGGACAAGGGTAGTCGTAAAAGACTAGAGGGAGAGGGATTTCTCTCTACGATATTTGGAGAGAAGAATCATATTTCGTATACACAGCTATTTTACCTATCTGTAAAGAAGAGCAGGCGGACGGATATTGGGCAATATGACGTCGTATTCTCTTACGTCCGCGGTGCTTGAACGTATTAAAGGTACATTCCTCCCCAGTTGGCTTTCCTACATGGCCCAGTTTTGCGACATTACTTCATACGCGTGTAAATGCTGCAAACGCATTGTGAGAAAGGCATTCCCGCCTTGTGAGAAACGTTTTTGCTTCATTCATTCTAATCTATGTAAATGTCTCAAAAGCTGTTGCGCGCAGGATGCCCGAATATAGTGAGAAGGTATGGCTTTGTACTAACGTACTTGTATTTTACCATTAAGTATTTGAATCGTATGATACTGGTATTCCTGTAGACCTTATTTATGATGACCTTCAAAAAGTGTGACAAAGTGGTCCACTCAAAGCACAAGCTTGCTGCACTTGCTAGGTCACATTAGAAATTGGATTCGTAATTGGCTTTCAAACCCTACTTTTTCTGTTATCATAAATAACTGTTTTTCTGAGTGGGTTAATATGCCTAGTGGTGTTCCCCAAGGGTCTGTGTTGGGTCCCCTACTTTTTTCTATTTTCATTACTGAGTTTTGTGCGAATGAAACTTAATCGTTTCCAGATTTGCAAACGATACAAAAACTCCTGCTATACTGAATGATTGGAATGCTTTTAATGATGCTCAGTCTGCTATTATGGCTGCCTGGGAGTGAAGTACGATGTGGCAGTTTCCAATTAATGCAGACAAGCTGGTTGTACTGCATCTAGACACACGCTAGTGTGGCGCGCCGAGTTAGGCAACAAACATCACAACAAACATCACATTAATTCAATTGTCGAAGTTGTAAACCATTGTAGCGCGACGCCATTGCGTCAGTGTCTTATATCTTGAAGCATAGTTGGGCACATTTCAGGTATTTGAGGAAAAATAATAATGCGGTACAGAAGCTTAAATAGTGTTCAAATCGAGAACAATGACCCACCTAACAAAAATTAACTCGTATTTGAATGCCAGCTATGCTGCTTTCAATGCAAAATCTGCCCCTCAATAACGTTGAAATGAGGTTCTTTAAAAATCTGGGTGTAATATTCGGTTGGGTATACGTTTGAGCTTTTTTGCAGTTTGATGTTAAGCTCTTTGCTGGTCTTTTTCACAATTTAGTATTTTTTTTAGTTAGGCCTAAGCTCCGTTTCGTATTAATTTAAGATGCTTTTGTTTGCTCCCATATTTAGTTTCTGTATCTTTACTTGCAGCTTTTTCTACCCTCGCCGCCATCTAAAGTTAAAATGCCACGTTATCCGCCGTGGTTAAACTAGCAAAGAGGATGCCACCTCCAATAATGCTTGCATTGTTTATAATTATTGCCGAGAATCTTTCCTAGAGTTAAAATATTAATATTAAAGCATTTAACTAAAAGCCAAGCAATCATCAATAACGACAGTACTTTACAAAATCAAAAAATTCAATAGATCCGCGGCTCCCTATGCCGCCTCCTACGACAATGTTAAAGCACACACCTTTGGCACATACTACATCTACGAACGCTAATTTTTTTAAAGTTGGAATTGTCACAATTGTAGGTCAAGCTTGGGTATGAAGATAGAATTTAAATAATTCTATAGCATTCAGAACATTTAGGCCTAATTTTTAACGTTTAACGAATCCTTTGTGTTTTCGAAAAAGATTTTTAGCTATAAGGAAGCAACGATGATTTATTTTGAGTTTTTAAAAGATCACTTAATTACCGGCAGTACAGTGTATGATGCGTTGAAATTTCTTAACTATTCAGGATTCCAAATTTACACCGGCGAGTGTTAGATCGATAAATTAGAAAAATTGTGATTTCGTGAATTATAATTGATCAATTGACGGCAAATTCGAGATCAGTCATACTTTTTGGGCTAGCTAGCATGTGCTTTTTAGTTTGGGCTCCACCCAGACTACAAAAGTGCAACCAACCAACGGATCAACCAACAATTTGCAATTCACTGTCCGTTATAGGCTACGCTTCGCTCGCTCCACTCTGCCAATTATGCCAGCACCCAATAGTAGTAGTAGTTGGATCAGCACAGCGTAATTATTATCTAGAATGTCTTATGTGTTTTCTTTAATATTTTAGCTATCTGACCGAGGCAGAAACTAGACAAACAAAAGTTTTAAAGAACAAAATTTGGTGTTCTCCTTGGAGAGAAAACGATAGCATTCATAGTTTAAGTATAGTTACTTGTAATTCAGTATTATAGCTTTTGCCATACACTATTTTTTAATACGACAAATATTCAAAATTCATGGTTTTCTTTTTCAAGACATAAAACTAAAGCGATAAAATTAATTATACAGAAAGTGGCTTCGTCGTTAAAAAAAAAGCATTGGCGATCGTATCCCCACAGAATTCATAGAAGGTACTCAAAGGTATTCAAATACAAAAAAAAAAAAAACGGATTAGAGTTCACTCAAACGAACGAACTATAGTTTAAACTCCAATTCCAGGGAACAAGGATTGTTTTTATTCCTTGGTAGTATCAGAAAGTGAAAACAATTTGTGTTGAAATGGGCCATGTCTGTGAGTGAGTGTGGGTGTGTCGAATTTATGTATTATACAGGTGTTTTGTTATTTTGAGTATTTGTTCTGTTTTGTTCCCTGGAACTGGAGTTCAAATTGTAGTGCGTTTCGTTCGAGAGAACTGTAGTCCGCCTTTTATTTATGTACCATCACAACTATGAATTCCATGGGGATATAGCTTTAAGGGACCGGTTATTATTTATGGCCCGTAGGGGTAGGGGGACGGAGAAAATGAAAATGCGCGCACCAAATTTTCGATGAGTCCTGAGGCCTCCCCTTCAAACACTGAAAAAATCTTTACCCCCAACCCACGCCAAGTCTAAAATAACGTGACTCCCCCCCCCCCCCCAAAAAAAAAAATAAGCAGTCTTTTTGGTATGTCTATTGATACTGTCTGCAGTTGATTTTCTGGTACCAAATTAACAAATTAAATAAGTAGCATTCGGGACCTAAAGGTTACCACTAGTCGTCAGGAAAACGTGCCTCGTTTTTTGACGAGATGACAAGGCTGAGTTAAAAAATAACTGTTCTAATTCAAAGCCAGTTTCATACAGTAAGATATGATGAACGCAGTGTTTGCTTGTGTGACCGCATAACACACTCAACATTTGAAAGACAGAAGATGCCAAGGAGCAGCAGGCAAGGCTTTTCTAGAAAGCTTATTAAACAAAAAATTACACTTTGTAGTACCGATACGAACAGCTTGAAAATCATACAAAAACTCAGATCATGTGGTATAGACGAGAGGTTGAGGGTCTAGGCTGCGGCATTTTTAGAAATTCTGAAGGTCTGAATGCTAAAAAGTGTAATTTTTTAGGTCAAAACATGTTTCTGTCCTTAGGTTCCGTGAGTGTTTCTTTTGTGACCCCATCGTGATGGGACCTAAAAAAAACTGTATGACCCCCCCCTCCCTCGAGCAATATCCACCGAACTTCCTCTCCCCTCCTCCCCTTGCCGCTTGAATATGGCTGATCCGTAACCCTATTTATTGTTTTTTTTTTGTGCTTCTTTTTGTTGTCTAGTTTCTAATGATAAAAAAGCACTAGCCGAAGTCCATACTCTTATGGGGTTTTCGTATGATGTCACATCTTTTGGTGGATATTGCTTTTTTTACTCATGTTAGTAGTGGCTGCGAGCGTTTTACGAAAACTTAAATGTGAACATGTACAAAATTGTATTCTTGGAAAGCCTTACGAAAGTCTAAACTTCATTATGTATTTCT
Organism: Lithobius niger; assembly: GCA_023313725.1. Lineage (NCBI taxonomy): Eukaryota > Metazoa > Arthropoda > Chilopoda > Lithobiomorpha > Lithobiidae > Lithobius > Lithobius niger. The sequence continues at coordinate 19,145 of JAHWFP010230108.1, read as the reverse complement.
TTTCATTTTTTTAAACGTCATTAAAATGTAATGAATTAACTGCACGTGGAATAGATAATGACTCGTCATTACCTTACACAAATACGTATCTTTAGCTTCCTTCCACCTAATGATTTGTTGTGGACGAATTAGATACGTGTAATAAGGTCATTACCATTTCCTACTCTTTAATAAACATGCTGAATCTTTCAAAATCGTCATGCAGATGTCTTCATCTCGATTTGTCGACAGTTTACTTAGCTTTTCTTGCTGTTCCCATTTGTATTCATAATGGCCAGCAGCGTGGAGTATAGTCGCGGGAGGTCTCCGTCATCACTTGTTGACAGCCATTAATGACCTCACAAAAGAATCCCGTCGTCCACGCTTTCGACACTGTCTCACATAATCCATCTCATCTTCACAAAAAAACGTTGACCTTGGCTCCCTGTCCCGTCCATTTTTTGCCTGTCGATAACCAATAATTTTTTCGTGTTAGGTAGGTGAGACTGCACATGAAGTTGTACAAATGCCTATTTCCATTCTCTTCGCTGGCTTCGGGCATGCCCTAAGGTTCACTTATTGGGGTCCACCTCTTCTTGTTTTTTTTATTGGGCGTGAAGTAGATGAGACTACATGTGAAGTTGTTCAATTGTGTACTTCTCCATTTTCTAGCTTGTGGCATACCCCAGGGTTCAGTTATTGGTGCACCCCTTTTTTATTAGGCGTACTATTAGCAATGACTTCACGTTCAACTTCTTGGGTGTTATGCGTATCAAAGTTAGCTAATTTATGTATAATGCCATGCTATTAACGTCAACAGTGCAATCAGTGTCGAAAGGAATTTTCATCACAAACCGCCTGCAATAAATTTAATATCTACTTAAGTTAATATGAATTTTAATTGCGCATTAATATCTATTCAGATGTGAATCAGTTAAAGGGGAACGTGGTTTGCTGCAAGCTAATTGCTAAAAAAAAAAGAAGGTTGTAGAAACACAACAGTTGTGCTGTTACCAGAAGGCAGGCAGAACCAGCATATAAACCTACCATACCTCCATTGTACGCTCAGAGGCTAAACAATAATAATTATTCCTTCAATAATCATCTAATCACTAAACAATTTGTTTCTGTACTATCCAGGAGCATTCTGCCACCCATCAATTGTTTTTTCCTCACCATTACACATTGAAGAATCGAGCTATTTGCCTCTATAATACACCAAGAACACAGATCGCAACTGAACTCATGTTCGGGTTGAGTTACTTAAGCTGCAGGGCCGAAATTACGGGTGGGGGGAGGGCACAGGGGGCAGCGCCACGGGCACCACAGGATTGCCCCCCCCCCCCCCCCCCCCAAAAAAAAAAAACACGTTCCGATAGTCCCTGAACAGTAGAGTCAGCAAGCGAAAAACACAAAACAGTGCTAATAAAGTGGCCAAATGCGTAAAAAAAAGTCCACAACTGTATTTGAAAGGGGTCCCAGTTTATTAAAGTACAAATGTCTAGAAAAACAAGTCCTCATACTTTTGTCGAAGGAAGCCCCGCCCCGGGGAATGGTTTGACACCCGGTCCTCCAGAATTGCAGTAAGTTGCTGCTTGAGTTCAGCTGCTGCAAGTTTCACATTTAAATTACTTGCAAATATTGCTAACCTATTATTAGCTAGTAAATTTTAATTTTAAATCAGTTATAGATTGGCAAATATTTTCAAATAATTGAAATATTTTACAAACTTGCTGAAGTTAAGGGCTGCAACTACAATTCTTTTTAAATTTTAAAACGTTTTATTTTAGTCACATTTCATTTGGTATCATACGTTTAACAAAAATGAAAGAAATCCATGATGTACCTCTCAAAATGCAGGTCATCCCAAATTTTTTAAATTATTTCCACAAAAAATGCAGAAAATTGAATCACATATTGCAAGTAGTTTACCACGGTGAAAAATGGCTTATGAATGTTTACCATAAAAAAGCAACTTTTTTTGTGTTTTTTTTATTGAATTGAATTGAATTGAATTGAGCTTAAAGGCCTCCAAGTCATCCGCTCACTTTATAAAACTACTTACAAACAACTCACAAACTAACATAAAAAACTGGAACGATCTGACCAAAGTACCGTTCACCACCCCACATCAAACAGTACCTTCGCCGCTGAACATCACTGCAGACTTTCATCACTGACAGCGAATGACATGTCGCCCTAAATTCCAAGAGGACCATCTAACCCCATACCAGGGCCCATTGCCCCAGCAAACAAGGGAAGACACAGCCAAATAAGGAAAAATAAAGTTTATTAAATAGGCAACCTTATATTCTATATCCATTGAAACCACCGAGTGGCCCGGCAGAAACCCAGCACCCGACCGAGGAACCCTGGGACTGTATGCGGGGGCACTCCAAGAATTCCCTGCAAAGGGTCGTTGAGACGCCGAACAGGGGCAATCCAAAAGAAAATGCTGGACAGTCTCTTCCCCCCCCCCCTTCCACACTCACATACAGGTGAACAAGCCCATCCGAGCCGAGCAAGATGGGTCCGAAGCTGAAAATGGCCTGTTCACGGATGCAACAACAGGCCCGCATCTCTATGGCATAACCGATCCAGAAGTCTAGGGGCCACCACCAAAGGATGGAGAGCAAAAAGTCGCCTCCCCATCTCACCAGCAGCTTTGGCGAAAGATCATGCTCATAGCATGACGCAGGTCGCGAGGGCGAGAGCAATGCGAAGTTCCGTGCACTCACCTCCTGAACCCCGGTGGGCCATAACGTCCGCCTGCTCATTCTTGAACACACCTGAACGCCCCTTGAGCCAACCAATAAACACACTCACACTCTGGAGGCTCAACTAGAACAGCTTCCACCCGATTTCCCAAGCAATTGGGTGCGAGCACTGCACAGACCGGAAACAGCTCCTGAAAACCCAAGTCCCACTATAGAATCCGTCAGCACACAAAAGTATGGGAACAATAGGCTTGTCCTCACATCAAGGGCTACCGATCTTGCCACAAGCTCGCCCACAAAAGCCGACGGGAGGGCTCTCACAGTGTAGCCGAACTCAAGATGCAATCGTGGGACACACCACCCCTCCCCCCTCCCCGAGACCAAAGAGGAGCATCACAGAAAATGAGGGCACAAGTATTCGGCAGGTGCACTGGAACTACTGGATCCAATAAAGCCTACATGGCAGCACCGTTCCACAGGAGCATGGGGGTGGACAACCACAGGAGTCTGGAGGTTAATCAGACCCTCCTGGCATAAGGGGATGGCACCCAAACCTTGAGAGCCCGGAAGCGCACAGGCTCCCTAGGGCAAAAGCATGTAATCCCGGAGGATTTTGGAAATTGGGTCCGACCAGCCCCTAGCAATAGCACGCTGGCAGAGCCTAACCAACAACTCCTTCGCACGGAACTCAATCGGAGGCTCGCCTGCCAACGTGAAGAGGAAGCACAGGTATCAAAGGCAAGCAACCTGTGACAACCCAAAGACAGTCATTCAGAGTCACCTGAAGACCACCGATGGCCTGCCGCGAGCTGACAAACATCGGGGCATGAAAACCTGCTCATGAGCGCAGTGTAGAAATTGACAACGGTACAACGTCTCGCAACTGACCTATTGCCCGTCAGAGACTTTAGCACACCAAGGCGGGCCACAATGTTTTTCCGAACAGCGGCCACATCATGCACCCAGCTAAGTTGTGGGGCAAGCCTTAAGAGAGGAACAGAGAGGGATAGACTCGGACACCACCCACCTTGAGCAATGCTTTGCAGCCTTGGCCCCATTTGAAAACCATAAGCTCTGTTTTGGCGCTCGACAGTTGAAGACCTCTGGCAGCGAGAGCTCTGGAACCACCATCAATTGCAGCCTCCAACGCCGACAGGATCACCGATATATCTTTTCCTGGGTGCCAAACAGCCACATCATCTGTATAAGCGACAACATTTACCTCCTGACCCATTTCCGCCAAGACAGAGTTGATTACACAAGCAACAGCTACCCTGGGGAAGCCCCTGATCAGTGGTTCTCACCCCCGACCAAACAGGGCCGACCCTCGTAGCGAAGTCATGCTGACCACTGCTCTCACCTTGTGACTAACACCCAACCCGCTGAGTTCATGACCGACCCACACGGAACACGGCCACCACGATTCTATCATTTAACCAGACTTTACGAATCCCAGATTCAAGGAACAGCATTGCATCTCCCCGATGCTTCTAGAACCAGAATTGGGCGCCAAACAGACACCCAAACTTCTCGACTTGCCACACCAACCTGTTCACTAACATCCTCTCGTAACCAACGGGCACAAGAAGAAGGGCTATAGGCCGGTAACTAAGAATGGCCGAGCGTTCCTTCCCCCTACCAAGAATTGGGGTCAAGACGGAGAACATCCAAGACTGCGGCGGGGGAGGTGGGGGGGGGGGGGTCCTTCAAATGGACTTTGATAAAAGGAAAGTAACGCACGGCTGCCACCCTCTTTAAGAGCCTGCTGATCCCCATAGGATACTCCATCAACGCCCACCGCACTGTCACTATGTCAGGCCACAAGTGCTACCGAGAGCACCTACCGGGTGGCCGGGATTGTTATTGTTAACAATTTATACAGGGTGAGGCAACTGAAGTGTCCGGCAACAATGTCTTCTAAAGACGTGTAATTAGCTCAAATCGAAATACCTACCAATACTAAGCAAACCCGGGCGAATGTAATGTCTGCTGTAAATATGACCTTGAAAGATGCTTTCAAGGTCATCCAAAAGTTAACTCCGAAACTATCCAAGATAACGGCATGAAGTAAATTAGAAAGTTGTTTAGGATCATGAACCCAGGCCAACACAGAAAACGTAACAGAAATCGTGCCAAAAACAAGGGAGATATGGGCAAAACAATGTGTGTACTGCAGGAAAGCCGGTCAAAGGCAAGCAATACCTTATAAGTAATTGTACAGCTGCCTCCTGGCTGGTTTCCCTGTAACTGCTAATTGTTTCGTGTACGATCTAGGGAAACTCTAGTATCAACGGTTAAAATGACCTTGCGGAATGCGTTCAAGGTCATCCAAAACGCATCTCGTATACGAAGCAAGATAGGAAATAACTTCTAAATAGGAAAGTGCTGACCACCATGCAGATGTTCGTTTTATTTTCATTATCAGGCAATAAAATCTTGCTTGGCAATAATACTAAATGCATGGTGGTCAGCACTTTCCTATTTAGAAGTTATTTCCTATCTTGCTTCGTATACGAGATGCGTTTTGAATGACCTTGAACGCATTCCCCAAGGTCATTTTAACCGTTGATACTAGAGTTTCCCTAGATCGTACACGAAACAATTAGCAGTTACAGGGAAACCAGCCAGGAGGCAGCTGTACAATTACTTATAAGGTATTGCTTGCCTTTGACCGGCTTTCCTGCAGTACACACATTGTTTTGCCCATATCTCCCTTGTTTTTGGCACGATTTCTGTTACGTTTTCTGTGTTGGCCTGGGTTCATGATCCTAAACAACTTTCTAATTTACTTCATGCCGTTATCTTGGATAGTTTCGGAGTTAACTTTTGGATGACCTTGAAAGCATCTTTCAAGGTCATATTTACAGCAGACATTACATCCGCCCGGGTTTGCTTAGTATTGGTAGGTATTTCAATTTGAGCTAATTACACGTCTTTAGAAGACGTTGTTGCCGGACACTTCAGTTGCCTCACCCTGTATACTATATAGAGTATAATGGCCTTAGTTGAGGTACAAAGCATATAGCAAAGTTGAGATGTTAGGCACTATAATGAAAAAGGACGAGCCGGTTCATTCTTGGCACGGTAGCAAAGAAAAAGGGTGAGCGGCCTGATAATGTGAATTCATGGGTCATGTAACAATCAGTCACCAACGAAATCTTGCTTCAAAAAAGCTGGCTATTACAGCCGAGTTGAATAGTTTCAAAGTTGGTTGACCAACAATCACTGCATGCATGATCGTTGTTGGGGGCTTATCGTGCTTAGTATCAAAACGGAGAAACAGACAATTCAGCCACACTGAGGACAAGGTGCCCTTCATTGAAAACGCTATTTACTTTCGTAAGAAAACCAAACACTGTGGCTTCCAAGGGAGGTGGAGCAGGGATTGGAGAGAAGACGTATTCAGACCACACAAGGGCGATTAATTATTTATGTAGTCTTGCGGAAGAGGTGAGGTGAAAGAATTGAAGTTTGATGATCCCTCCTACCAACACCCTAATAAAAAGCAACCACCACCCGAAGTTCAGGAATATTCTCGCTTACCCCCCCCCCCCCGCCCCAGTTGCAAAAAGTAAGCTTTTCTTATGCCTTTTAAAGTTAATTGAATAGATGATTTCCTCTTGAACTTTTATATTTCGCATCGACAAGTTCCCACCTGCGTGGAAAACGAGCCATGAATTAAAATATGTTCTTAAAACTTTCAAAGAAGTGTTCTTTAAACCATCTTTGGACCGAGATTCGTGATGCATGACGGTAGAATAATTTTGATGTAAGGCATGCATATTGGCACTAGTAAGACAGTTGGAGTCAGCATGTCCATGTCCTTTACAACATCAATACGTACAACGTACCCCACAGGGCAAAAAAATTAAAGAAAGTGGTATCAAATAACCATTCAGCGGATGACGCTAGAAATGACGTCCAAGTCTTATACAATTTTGATATTTTTCCTACTGAAAATGTTATTTTTAAGGTCCAAAAAAGACCATTTCCTCCAGTTTGGCCACTGTTTTTTGTCTGACACTTGCAGCCTTTATGGACTTAAATATATGCCACAGGGATTTCGAGTGGGGTGCAGGCGACCACAGGGCGACCATACTTGCCCCCTCCCCCCTCCCATCGATATGGTTTTCTCTAGGCGGCACCTGGAGATAAATAATGACCGGTCCCTAACCGAGGCCGAGGAGACCATAGCTTTTGCCCCATCCGGATACAACAGACTCGAAAATTACTTGTGGAGGGAAAAAGAGAAGCCCCTGTGGGACCAGATATACAGTTAAGTTATTTCTCGAAGGATGCTTGATCATAGCGTGAAGGTTTGTCCTTTTAATTGTGACTAAATCATGTTTTTTTTTAGACATTTTCTTTGAAAATTCAATTAATCGAGTTTTGTTTAAAATTATATAAACAGCCCGTAGCCTGCCATTGCAGATTGGGGGTTGGCGTTAAGTCTCGAATCTTTAGGCTGTAATGAATGACGATGAACTGCTGTGTGCAAGCATGGACAGTGGGAGAGATGGTTCACGGAAGGGGGGGGGGGGGGGGCACGCCCTCCCTTCCGGAAGCAGACAATCTTTTTTAATGGACAATTGAAAGGAGACAAATATTGAAATCTTTTGCCCAGTTTTATACGAAGCGACTAAACCTAGCAGAATTATTGTAAATACCCTTCATATTTTAAAGCAACGACATGCTCCAGTGATTAGAAAAAGGAACGTCGGAAGATGAAAAAAAAGGTGAAACCTTTTTCTCAGTTTTGTCCAAAACAACTTGAGGTAATATTGGAGAAAAGCTTCCACATATCAAATCGACATGTCTATTTTTATTTTTTTTCCTTCCTTGATTATGGGGAACTTAAAGACATTAAAAGGAACTTAGGGTCCTCAGAGTAACTTTTGTCCTTTAACCGGGGGTCTTATGGAGACGTATCAAATTTTAGACCTTATGTTTGTTTTTTTTAATTCTTAACAAGTTCGTTTTGAAAAAACGGAATTTTAAAAGATTCTTTACTTTATCTAGAGTCTTATAAAGAGTCTTTATAAGACTATCTTATAGTCTTTATAAAGAGTCTTTACTTATCCTAAAATACTTAGACTACCTTTTATTTATAGTCTAAATATCGTTTTATTTCTGCTCTAATCATAAATTTACATTGAAGTTTCAAGCTTACCATCGGGTGGCGATCCTGCATACTACTCGTCAGGCACTCCAGAAATTCCAGTATTTCATAACTAGTAGTCATGGCAACGGGAATCATGGCAAACTCGATTTTGCCAATTTTATGTCGTCTCGGGTGGTAGTGGGGGGGGGGGGGGGGAGTCCCCTCCCCCTCTCCAAGTTGCTATGGCCCAATTCTAACCTAAACGAAACGTCGTTTATCCACGGGTATATGTCGAGGTTAAATCATTAATTCTAGACATTAGGGTCTTGTCCTTGGTGTTGACGGTCTCGGTCTCGTCGCCATACATAGTCTTGCGTTCGTCTCTTAGCCCTTGAATGATGCCCTCAGAACAAACTGGATTAAAGAGTCCGAAAGCTCGTTAACCCTGGCCAAACGATGACTTAAACTGGTCCGACGTCAGTCGCCAAACCAAAAAGATTAACGCTATCTCCGTCGCGTGCTATCGGCCCATCAATAATTTCGGCGACGTATCCTGCAGTCATTCAAAATGGCGGTATCTGTGACTTGTAAGATGGCATTCTCCCTTTAGTTACTTCCGGCGATGGAATGATGGGAGGGGGGGGGATCGGATGGAGGACAGTTGCGACCACCCACTTTCGCGAAATCAACGATGCACGAACCATCAACCAAATGAGAATATTAATTAGTTTTGAGAAAAGTAATTCCTTGCTTCTGTACCTAAGTAGTCTGGTTATGAATATCAAATAAAGGGTCTGATGTCCATTTTAACGATTTGGATGTCAATGCTGTCGGTTCGTCAACTAGATAACAAAAAATTTCGGTCCGTTTAAGAGGATTAAGCCGGATTAATTTCAGCCGTTATGTCTAGCCGCGCGGTTTTGCAACTATAAGACTTCTAACGTTTTTGTTTTTATTTTTTACAAATTTTATTTGATGACTTGGGAGAGTCTCAGCACGCCTTCCATGCCAACTTTAAAATTCCTTGAAAAGATGATGACTTTATTTCAAATGAGCTGTTTTTTTCTGGTTGGTTTTTCAACTCGGTTGTGTGGTGTTTTTTTTTTTTTTTTTTTTTTTAGAAATGATGGATGCACGAAACTATTTTGAAGTCGTGTTGGTTACTCACAAACAACTATCTAAATTTGCTAGGGAAGAAAAGGAGCAGCAGTTGCAGCAGCAGGAGCTTGTTTTTGGGTTTTTTTTTTGCGTTTAGGGAGCACGAACCCAAACTGGGTTCTCTACTCCATAACGGTTAGAGGGACGGGAGAAATTCAAGCAGAAAATCCAGGTTCTTTGTTCTTTGACTTGCCTTTTCGGCATGTGCACGAGACACGACCGAAAAAGCCAGGGTAGCTGTGGCCAGGATCGAGTCTGGCCCTCCCAAACAGGAGACGGTCGTCCTACCCGTCGAGCCACTTGCTGACGACAGGAACAGTTTTTTTTATTTGTTTCTAGGGTGCACGAACCCAAACTGGGTTATCTGCCGCACGGCGATAAAAGGGACAATTTAGCTGGAGAAATCCAAGCCAAAACCTAGGGCTTTGACATGCCACAATCGACATGAACATGAGGCATCACAGGACCCTACTCGTCCCGAAATGCCAGCGAGTGGCTGAGGACAGGATCGAGCCCAGACCTCTCGGACAAGAAACGATCGTGCTATCCGCTTGCCCACCTGTCTCACCTGACAGCAGGTGCAGCAGCAGGAGCATTACCAGCATAACAATATCAAAACAGAACACTGGCCACAAAAGATGATGATACTGGGCTTTAAACAATGCTGTCTAAATTGGATAACAATTGACTACACCTTCATATAAAGTCGTATGTATTTCGTTGATGCTGGCTTTTCCAACTTGAAGTGTTTAAAAGTAACAGTCACTACATGCGCGATCGTTGTTGCGGGTTCATCGCTTAGTATGTAATGCGGAGAAGGTGGGGGGAAAAGAAGGGTGCAGTAATTCAAGACCCACAAAAAGGAGCCACGTTACTTAGAAAACAATGGCCTTCGTGTTGCGGGCTTATCGCTTGGTACAACACTGTAATGCGGTGGGGGGGGGGGATATGTTACTTGGACCCACTAAAGAGGAGACCTTACAGGACCTTAAAAGATTCATAAAAAAGACGCCATGTAGCGTTAGAAATCAATGGGCTTCAAATAAAGCCTTCAACACGTTCAGTCATAGACATTTAGACAACTGATATATGGTCCACAAACAAGGGCAATTAGTTGAAAACACAGATACAAAGAATGTCGATTTCAAAAAAGTATTTACAAAGTAAAATACAGAGAAGTATTTGCAAAATAAAATGTCCATACAATTTCTGCCAGGCCAATTCAGAGCGTTTGGGTGATTCTGGGCGTAGGGGAAAATCTTGCGTTGGTTTCTCATTTTGCAATGCTGTGTAGTTAGTGGGGCCTGTTATAGTTCTCCGGGCGTTTGCAACCCGAACTTGGTTCGGACTTTCCACTAGTTCTCAACAACTGCATAGTCGTTGTAATTTAATTTTTTTAATTTTTGATTGTGGCCATAATTCTTCCGACGTTACATACTAATGTCCCGGTCACATGTCGACTGAATGCATCTAATCAATCCAAATATCAGTACAACAAAATTCCAACTTGCAAAAATCTACATCATTAAAAACGTATGATGTGTGTGCGTGTGTGTTTGTACCTCTACTTCTCTGGAACTAAAGCATCTACAAAGACGGGAGTAGGACCAAACGAAAGATAATTAAATTGCGCTTCGGATAGGTCTATTTTCATCGCTGTGGCGTGATATTATGATCTTCAAATCAGTGAAAGAACCTGAAAAAATAACGTCAAAGTTTTTTATAAACCCTCATGATGTTTTTTCGTGATGTCATAGTTTGTTCGTGCACGGGTTAAAACTCGTGACAAACAAATCGTAAGGCAATCCTTTTACCTTCGTAGGGGATTGCCTTTGTAGGAGAAGACGTACAAACGTGCAAACAAACAAATCGTATGTTTTGAATGATTAAGATAAAATGCAGGCGTGCTTAGGATTTACGAATGTGGTGGGCGAACTGTGAGCAATAATTACAATTAGTTTGTGTCGAAATAATCAGTACATGATTTTGTGATGCTCTTGGAACCAAAGAAATTACTGGACGCATGGATCGACCCGCACGTAGCTCTAGGATGGCCCAGAATGAAGGAATGATTTATGGTTATCATTTGTCTATGCAGTGAAGCCTTATGAAAAAAAGCGTACTGCACTCTGACCATTGGCTCAAAACGGACTATATACGAGCGAGCTCGCGACTGACAAAGGAACATGAGCGCCACCTCATACCATAATTGGAAACCACAAGGGAGAAGTCAAGGCCAACTGAGATTGAATAGCTGCACTCCGCAGCGCAGCGAGAGGTTGAACACCACGACGGTGAATTGGGGAGAATGGCGGACAGCATGAATTAGTTTACGAGTTACGACCCATCTGTCCTCCCACACGTGGTGAAGGATACTGCCCACCACCGTTGCCGATCCAAGGATGGTGGGAAAGTTGGTGGGGTGGGTCCTGACACACCACATACCAAGCACATGCCATCCTTAGACAAGTTATAAAGTGAAAACAAGTAGGCCTAACGAAATGTGTGAAGTCCGCGGAAACGAAGGCCAAAGGATAACTGCAGTTTTGTTGGAGTTGAACCAACTTCCGAGACATTCGCAGTCATTTAATTGTTACCGATTATGTCTCGACGTTCACCGTTCGTGAAAAAGCCACGGAAAAAAATAGTTACGGCAAAAGTCCCGGAGCACGACAAGTGTTTAAAAAAAAGTTTTTTTTTACCTTCGAACCATCAGAATTTCCCGCCAGCAGCAACATTTAACACTATAAACCTAAGCCGTCAGACGAAAAAAGCTCATCTTAAAGCCTCGACTATTTTGTTACATAAGCTGTAGGCGATTCTGTGACGAGCCGCCAAGTCGGCGTGATATCGCAAGTTAATAGTTGCCCGAGTTGGTGGAAGCATTGCTGGCAATTAACACGTGCGGTAAACTATTTCGTGACGGGTAATATGGAAGAGTCGTATATCAAGACAACCGTTTCCATTGGATCTCACTTTAGACCCGAGGACTTAAAAAGCTTCTTGACGCCCCAACTGAAGAAATTTCGACCAACTTTACTGAGGTCAGGTAGCCGATCGAAAAGTGGGGATGTGCCCGGTGGGTTTTTATAGCTGTAGCTTCTTTGTGCGGTGCTTCGGGGTAGGCTGATTAGAGCTAATTAGACGGAGCCGTAAGAAAACGTCACCCTTGTCAACTGTGCTTGTCTCCTGCAGGGCCTCTTTTGAAACGCCAGACCACCCTTCTCTCATCTGACGGGGTCGATACACAGGTAGGCAGTCAAGATGGCGGGTGCGAAACTTAGCCGACAGATTCTTACACTTCAGATACTTGAGTTATGTCATTCGTCAAACACACGACGGAAGAGTGTCCTCTAAACGTGAAGTCTGCTAAACCCTCCTTATGTGAGGTTGACTGTTATTTTTACGTGAAGAGAAACCGTGCTGCAGTGAGATAAACATTAAACATGACGGAGAGCCAAATGGGCTCGAGAAGGGTCGTTTCCCGCTCAGTTAGTCAGACATTTAAGTCCAAAAGGCAACGTAAATAGGTTTGAATCCTTATTTAGCAGCGAGATAAAACAATACTGACGGAATAAGTTTTGTTAGTGTAATCAAAAATGAACCCAAAAGGGTGAAAGAACCCAAGTACTAGACAATCAAAGTAGTGATGTTAAAGGAAAAGTGGCTGTCACCAAGTTTTTTACATGGAGTATCAAGCTAGGCTCATAAAGCTCTATTTATTTAAGCTTAACCCGTATGTAAAAATCATCAATGAGAAAATATATAGACATAAAATTCCTCCGGAAAAAAGGTAGAGATGAAGATAAAATGGTGTGACCTTTTGTACGTTCAGAGGCCTGTGAAAGTTGCGATGTCAAACCATAACTCGTATATGAGAAGCCGCCAGAGTTTCCTAAAATGGTCGGCCTTTGAAGGTAGTGATATCATTCAACCGTGGAAAAGCAGCTAAAGTTAATCGTATTAGCCAAGTTAATCGTATCGAATAATACTTTTGACCTTAACTGAAAACTTGAAGATAAGCTTCTGAGAGTAGAATGTTCTGGTTTTCAATTAATTTTCTAACTGTTAGTCGATGTGATTAACTTGACTAGCAGGATTAACTTTGACGGCCTTTCCCTGGTTAAATGATTTGACTAATAGGATTGACCTTGGCAGCCTTTACCTGGTTAAATGTTGTCACTATCTTCAAGGCCGACCCTTTTTGGAAACTTGGGGGCTTCTCGTATACCAGTTTTGGTTTTCAGTGGATTTATTTAAGCTTAAGCCACGTGCAGACCAAAAAGTAATCACCTTAGAAAGTAGTAATATTAGGTGAAAGGTTAAAGGTTTCACCGCCGCATATTAGGTGAAAGGTTAAATAAAAAACTTGACCAGTGCTACCTTCGGCAGCAACGATCAAGTTTTTCATTTAACCTTTCAACTAATACTCGCTGGTGTTAGCTTGGCGGTTGTTCGTTGGCTGGGGAGATCTCACAACTTTCTAAGGTGATCACTCTTTGGTTAGGGTTAGGCTTGGGACACCACGTAGAAAATACAGAATGAAGGAGTTGACCATGAGCGTAAGAAGGTTGTCTTATCATTTGTCATTATTTCTTGTACAAACAGTCAGGGCGTGTTCCACTTCTCAAAAAAATATGTTTATTAATTGTAAGTCGTGCAGGAAAAATGTGGGATTTTAATTTTATTGCTGGTATAGTGCAGTAAAGTACAAAAATAAATGGCTAACTACGTGATGAAGACAAAAAGGACGAACAAGATAAGGCCATCGACTGGAACTAAACATCGCATCTCATCTCTTCCAAGCCTACATGGGGTCCTGGTGGTAGTTGATACTAACGACTCTGCTAATGCTTCTAACGGCTGTTACATGTAAGGCAAGACGAAACAGGGAGCGAGACCAACTATTCAAACCACTTAGAACTGATTTGTGCGCACGGTGCGTTACGTGACGCAATTTCTTGTTGGGAGTAAATTATTCTGTCAAATATAAATGCTACCAGTTTGGGCAAGGATTCTTCAGTTGGTGTTTGGTGGTTCAACAGGTCGAAACTGTTACTACTAGGGGTGGTACAAGCAGGAATGACATGAAAGGGAGTAGGCTATCCATTCCTGTTACCACAGGTTCCATCTCTTGTTCATGGTCGCGACCCTATGCGGTCAAATATGGAACGACTTATCGTGTTCTCGGATAACACACTGTTACAAATACGCTATATAGGTTTTAACATAATAGATAGATGCGAAATAATACCATTCGGGTAAGACTTAATCCAGGTGCGCGGCACCACTGCTTACAAAAGCTTTCCACTACCGTGAAGAGGGGAAGCAAATGGCTACTGCAAGTCAAGGCGAACTGGGGCAGAAATAGCGCGTTTTGCCTCCCGACTCAACGCCAGTTCATGCGCGTGTGGAAAACTGATGCCTTTTAGCAAAAGTGCTGCTCTGCTAAAATAAGATTTTAACGATGTTGAATTGATTGGCCTGTTCTGAGAAACGAAACAGACAGCTTCTCTCCCAGTAACCTTGTGACGAGAGATGGAATATGAAGCAATAATTACAACATGGACACTCCCACGCCCTACAAATGTATACATTTTTATTCGCTCCTGGTACAAGTCAAACCTTGTGGCCGATGCCTAATTGTGATACTCTGTGCTAGGGGTAGGACGAATATTCGAATATTATAATATTCGTTAGTTAAGAACAGGACATTCGAATATTCGCAAAAAAAGTTCTGAGTAATTTTACGTTTTTTTATATTTTTGAGTTGCTTTTTAAGTTTTTCTGTGGGCTTTTCGAGTCGGAGCCAGTCCGGTTCTTCCCTTCCCCATTCCCTTTCAACCAATTTGTAGTGGGAATGATCCACGCGTTATGCGCTGCTCACTTGCAAGTGGAGAGAGTGGGTTGCTAGTTGATTGACCACGTCAACTTAAATATCATATGTGGAAGGAAAAGGCACATTGGTGAATTACCATCATTCCGTACTACAGTTGGCAACCACTTTTTTTTTTGGGGGGGGGGAGAGGGGGGGATTGTGTTGTGTATGCCTTCAAAGATTCCTGTCCTGTCCTAGTAATAATAAATCTTTGGGGGGAAGGTGGTCGGGCCGAAGCACGGGAAACAAATTTTTGACGAATATTTGAATATTTTCTTTGAGAAAATACGGTTTTTGCCCTATTCGCACGACCCTTACTCTGTGCAATGCAGAGTCCCCTAGCTATGCAGTAAAGAATAAATTAGAATTGAGTCATGACTTGAAACTAACCGTCTTTCCCGGAGCATCTCACATATTTTGGGGGCCTGTCTGGGATAACGCCAGTCCGCCTCAAGAAAATCTTGCCTAGGGTTACAAGCTATCAGTACCTTCCTAAAGCACAGAACAGAGCGAACAGAACGCACCACTGTTAGAGACAGTTTGGCTCCAAACTCGATGTCGCGCGTGCGCAGTGATGTTGCGTCAGCTTTCAGTACCTTCCTAAACTACAACACGGCTCAACAAGCTCCGCAGAGTATTCGATACGTCATACCTTCACCGCGACCAGGCCTGGCTAATGGATTTGACCAGGATTGGCTAATAGATGTGACCAAGGGAGAGAAATGCCAAAATGCGAACCATCTCAGGGAGATGGTTTGCTGGGGTGGAGGTTTGAGCATGCGCGAGCTAACAGTTTTGACGAAACAGATTCATCGCTGACGATGTTGACGTCAATCAAGCCACATCAACACGGATATTAGCAGGGAATGAGCCAAACTGTCACCAACAGTGGTGCATTTGGTTCGCTTTGTTTGGTCGTTTAGAAAGGTACAGTGTGTGTGCGAAGCAGCACTGAGCCAAAGCAATGAGAGGTATTAGTAGCCTCAACTACCGCCAAGGCCCCGTGTAGGCTTGGAAGGGGTAAGATGCAGAATCAGGTTGACTTTCTAATGTATAGTAAGGCATTATCTACTGTTGTAACTATATGCAAACGACACGTGCAACCCTATAGGCCTTTGATTTATACCTTGAGCCAGACCGCACGTGTAACCGGCACATTCCTCATTTCCATAATTTTTTTAATCCTTTGACCTGAGCCATCTCATGGGCTACCAAATTAACCGCCTATTTTTACTACGAGACATAATTAGAATATTATCGAGAGATTCTTGCGCGCACGTCGGCTCGCTTCTCCATCTGCCCAATTACCTTTCTTGTTGTCAATGACGTCAGAACGAAAATTGCACTTATGCTCTTAACCTCGGGCGTTCGCGTGCATGCGTGCGTGCAGCTGGAGAGAAGATGAGCCAACTAGTTCACGAGGGAAAAAAGTGAAGGATATTTTCGGCGAACTTAGTGAATAGCACAATCTACGACGAAAAACCATTGAAAATTCTATTGATGAAAAAAAAAACACTAGGAATTTAAGGTAGGCTTCTCTGCCAAATAATGATTGTACCGAACATACCGACAAAATAAAAGGGTGAAACGAACTTGACTGCTGTCGTTATTATTTTTTTTTTGTGTGTGTGGCTTTTTCCATACATGCTAAACTGTTACAGCGAAAGCTTCTGACGAAACTAAGTTGCGAAGTTTCGTTTTGTTCCCCTCACTTTGTAACAATCGGCCCCTATCTGACCTAGGAGGGGGTATTTACACCAACTGTGGAGCAAGTTCATAAGGCCATTGGCCCCAGAAACTGGCTGCAACTTCACTGGTACAGATGGATGGCCAGGTTGTTGTGTTCGTCTCCCAGTGGTTGCATCCTTATAGTTGCATGACAAGTCAATTGTACTTCCGTTCATGTTTTGTCGAAATTTTGTATAACGTCGAAGTATATTTTATACAAACATCTGGTTAGGAAGGATTTGTGTGCTGTCCTTCCCACGCCTTCTGTTGCAAGCCGTCGTTAATGGAGCAGTTAAAAGGAGTTGAGGACTTCCCTATTTGCCGAGTTATTAGTAATTTTGTTTTAACTATCCGTCGGATTAATTTTCCCATGCACAGTAGGGGCCGGTCATTATTTAACGCTGGGGAAGGGGCACAGAGGAGATTGGCTGGGGTAAGGGCATAGATTTTTCGAACTATCCTGATGATGGGTCATGAATCTTTTTGGCTTTATCACGGAGTGGGTTAAAGAAATACTCCGACCAAACTAGAGGAGAAATACAATTTTATGCGCCTTTGCAGTCAAAACTCCTAAAACCCATTGGCTTCTGGGTGACAAGCCCCCAAATCCTCCATCATGACGTACGGGTACAAACATTTCTTAAAGTTGTTTTAACTGGTGCATAGATCTTCCTGATCACTTCTTGAAAGGGTTTTGACTCCAAGGGGTATTTTTCATGTGTTAGTGTTGACGTTCTGAAGGGCATTGAAATGCTGACACGAATTATCTAAGTAGTTGCAATATGCGTCTACCAACTAAAAATTATTATACTGCCACGAATAATGATCCTCGGTCGAAAGGAAGTTTAAGGAAGATACATATTTGAATGTTTTCAAGAACTTGTCTTAATTCATGGCTAGCCACAAATTCAGAACTTGTCGAGTGGGGAGTGTTGTTTTCGTAATTAGGCCATGAGAAATCATGTACAGGCTGCCGAACAATGATATCCCCCTCCTCCCCAGAGTAAACTAAGCATGATAGGAATAAAAATGAAATATCGATAGGTAGCACATTTTATTGTGGGTTTAAACTCATACGCTCAATATTCGCTGTTCACTCCATTAGCGTCACGAACAGATTGAAGATGGTGAGGTAGGAAGACAAAAAGACTTAAAAAGCTTCGAGTTTCTTTGGTAATGAAGATTGCCCCAAATTCACCCAATCTGAATGTCTGTGAAAACTTTGGAAGATCCATCTTGAAAGATGTTGAAAAAAAGATGCTGTTTGAACCTCTAGCAACTCGATTTAGTTTCACTAGGATGGAGGAGGACATCGATTCTGTGCTTCGGGAAATGGAGTTTAACGCGGAGATGTCTTTCTACCTTGCTCGTCTTCAATCTGTTGGTGACGCCAATGGAATGAACACTGAATACTGAGCTTGTAAGTGTAAACCCACAATAAAATGTGCTACCTATCGGTACTTTCATTTTTTTCTAGCATGCTTAGTTTACTCTGGGGAAGAGGGGGCTGTCACTGTTTGGCATCTTTTAGATGTAACTTAAAGAATTAAACGGGAATGAGAGCCAATCGGCTCAGAAGGGTTAAATAAATACAGATGCAAACCTATTTACGTTGCCTATGGACTTATATGTCATACTGCCGAGCGGGGAATCGAACCCACGATCTTTGAAACCAAAGGTCGCGAGTTAGATTCCCCACTGAGGTAGTTTGACGTATTAGTCCAAAATGCAACGTAAATAGGTTTGCATCTGCATTTATTTGATTAACAAGATTCGCACTAACTATAAGTTTAAAATTTAGTTATACTTTTTTCCAGTAGTTGACTTGACAGATCGTCAATTCAGGCTGGGAAATTGACATTACTATTCAAGGAATACTTTCTAGCTTTTCCCCACTCAGGCAGTCTAACATTTAAGTCCAAAAGGCAACGTAAATAGGTTTGCATCCGTATTTATTTAATTCTTAATCCATCCCACCCGACACCTTAATGGTGCTGAAAGTTAAAGATTCTGACGGAAAAAGGCGTCGCCACTTTTCGGTAGCTGGCATAAAATGCAAAGGTTTATAAATAAAACAATTTTCAAAAATATTATCAAGGTCATTATTGTCTTCGCGCACGAATTTTCCACGGTACAGTTGACTTCTATCGCTACTGCAATAAACACTTTTTTTGTGTGTCATGGCTATCATTATTATTTAAGATTACTACACCTCTCCGTACGTTTAATTACTTAATTGCGTAGGTTTCGATTGTGTTAATTTGGTGTTTAGATCGAATTAAATGACTGTGTCTGAAAAATGAAGTGAGTCGAAGGAAGGAAGACAAAAAGTGTATATTTGACCTCCAAGGTTGGGCCACCGCGACGGATCGCAAAACGGTGGTCACAATTATTTTTTCCAGGGTTGAAGCAGTTTGAGGTCATAAAGATGTCGCCCCCTTTCGTCTCTCGGGGGTTTTTTCCTCATGTTATTGATTAGGGTTGCGTGTTTACTTGCAGTCACCAAGAAAAATGTAAAAATTTCGCTGAAGGCAAGGCAAACACATAAAAAAATAGTACCATGATTAAAATTCCGTATAAAAGG
>JAHWFP010230107.1:0-25718 GCA_023313725.1 Lithobius niger | reverse complement strand
CCCTCGTATCGCATTCGGCGAATTCCCTGATTTCTGTCGGCTACACAGTAGGGCCCTCAATATCCTGCTGCACCTGACCTCGAGAGAAATGGCGTAAATAATTTTTTTTTCTGGGGGAGGAGCAAATTTAACGGCCCCTTTACGCTCCCTTGCTAGGAAACGCACAACCGCTTCATTTTGATTGAATGACTATTTTCGTCATTTGCATACTGTATATTATGGCTATCAAACAAAATAAAACGTTTAAAGGTCAATATCGAAAAAAAAAATTACGCCTTGGCTTCTTTTTTGAGGGGGAGGGGCGCTTGACCTGCCCGCGTCCCCCCCCCCCCTCGTTATTTACATCATTGCTCGACAGGCAAAATAACCCAATGATATTAGTTACTGTAGAAGTAAAATTGCAGCATCACACAATTAACACTTCCAGGGCTTCACACCATTACGCATTCAATTTACGATACTTCAAAAAATTCAACGAAAGTGTAGCTTTGTTAACAAGCTCTTAAGTGTCTCATCAAAGTAACGTATGCCATGCAACATCATTATTATGTGTTTCACAATTGATTGTTTATAAAAAAAAATAACGTTTAAAGGATACTTCTTTGAAATATGTTAGAATGTGGCATCAGAAAATTTGCATTTTAAGGTTTTCCCACTATTGTGTACTGGAATACGTATTGTCTCACATTCGTTAAACACGAAATTGGTACTACAATTTTAATTCTAAGGATTGATTGCCAGAACGAATCCATCTACACTGTAACAAGCTTCATTTATAAGCAGATACACTGTCACGCACTAAGTATTTTATAGGATTCGTGTAACATAAACGATACTTCTTCCGCTTTTGTGTCATAACGCTACAGAAATTTGCCAGAATACGTAAAATAAATAAGTACTCTAAAGAAGCAGGATTCGGCAGTGATGTACCATAAATTGCTTCAATTCCTCGGAATGCTCTAGGGAAGCGTTCCCCCAAACCGCGAGCTGGCTTTATTCGTCCCCCTCCACAATGTTTCTTGTCTGTGCCACTGGACTGAGTAACGGAGGCGCTTTCTCATTACCAAACACTTTTTAGGCTGACAAGTTTCGATTACTCATATTTTAAACAATTTTTAGCACTAATAACCAGTGACGCCAAAATTGAAAGATATATGAATGTGTAAAGGATTTTGAAGCGGGAGCCTTCCCCCCCCCCCTTCTGCTTCGGAGTAGCAGTACCCTAAACAATGCACTCTTGCACAGTGTCATGTATAAGCGACGAATAAGAATTTAAAGTTACAGGATTTTTTTTTATAAATTTATAAATTTATAAATTTTTTTTAATGTCATTCATTGTTTTGCCGAAAAGGGCACCTGCTGAAGCTTAGTATTTGAAGTAGCACACACCTTACAAAATCAGCTAGAGTAGAATTCGACCGTAGATAATAAAGGGCTTCTCAATAAAAATGCTGCAGCATACAATTCAAACTTCAAGGGGTTTACACCATTATCCATTCGACTACATTGCTACACACTTTTACAACGAAATTGTAGCTTTTTTTAATTTTCACTTAAGTGTCTCATTAAAAAACGTTGACTATGCATTGTAATATTTCTTACTTCGAAAACGGATACTAATAAAAATATCTGGCATTTAAAAGTTGTCTATTTCTTTTAATTATGTATGAAAAGCGGCACCACTATGGTTGCATTTCCAGGTTTTCACACCGTTTTGTATACGAGTATCCATCGTCTGATATTCACGTTAAATAAGATAATTGCGTACTACAAACTTGATTTAAGGAACGATCGGTAGAAAAAATTCATTTACGTTGCAACAAGCCTCATTCACCAGAAATTGCAGTACCCCATACTATGTTTTTAATAGGCTTCTCCTCACAAAAACATTAAGACACTTCTCGCCCCCAAACGCAACTAAACATGAGCTTCAGTTAAAAGGCTTTACTACGGTTTCCACATTTAAACACTTTCTCACTGTTTTGTCGTAGAATGTAGAAAATGCAGCAGAAAATCTCACAAATCATAATACGACGTGTCACACTTTAGAAATAATCAGCTTCCTGTCTTTCGACTTAAAATGTGCAACAGATAATCGTAGATATGCCTTACCACACTTTTTACTGTTTAGGGGATTATCTCCAGTATGAACACGGACCACCAACAAAATAATTGCACTAAGTGAGCAAACATTTTTTGCCATATTATCAAACTACTTTCTTGTTGTTTATAAAGTTGAATTTCCTCGTCTGTCTCTTTCTGGCAGTTCACTTGGAAGATTTCACTTTTTTAGTTGAAGCACGAGTAGCACATTACATAACACATGTCATGGCGTTCGTTTTAACCAAACTGCTTCGTGATTGGTTAAAAATAATACCGAAATAGTTTAGAATATAGCTTAATAAATTTTATTAGTCTGAGAATTCCAAAGGATACTTTAAATAAGAATTTATGAATAACATTGAGAGCCCACAAACAAGCTGTAAATGATACTGAAGTTTTAAAAGGCACAAATTACTGGCGCCATCTAGTTTTTGAAATTGAAGGTTTTCACTGTTTAGTTCCAATGGTGGTCGAGGCGAGTCTCTGTCATCGGTCAAACGCTAGGACACCACCCTAATAGAAGTGTGTTACTCATCGTTCCTACGGAACTTTTCATGGACTCATGGTATTACCTAAAAAAATGATACACCAAATAATACATTTTAAGACTTACGAAACTACTTAATAAGGTTAAAATTAAGCAACATTATTTGCTAACTGGTGGGTAGGGGGTGGTATAACATTTTGAAGTGGGTACCAGGAATAAGTAATTATGTGTGTATTTCTTGTGTGACATGCATTGACAAATGATCATAATTTACGTTTGTTTGGAATCAACATTCGTCATCAGACGTTTGCCATACAGACCAGACTTGTTAGTGTATGGCAAAAGAAATGTCGCACTAGGCCTCGTTCCTTCTGCTGTAGAGCCACGAGTCTGGTCTACAAACCAAAGTAAAATTCAAGTGTACTAATAAGCTGGCTTCTATTGAACCATTCACCGTGATCTACCGGATCAGATTGTTGGGTATTGGTAAAAAAAAATGTCAGATCAGCCCTCATTTCTGCTATCATAGATACACTATAGCCTGGTCTGCAGATCAAGGCAAAATCAGATGGAAAAACTTGCTGGCTTTTAAAGGTTAGTCTATTCAGCCTTCAGACATTTACCTTGTTCTGCAGATCAGACTGGTGGGGGTCAGGGATGGGCACAATTCCATTTCAATGGATTTGCGTAAAATTCCTAGACAGCAAGTCAAGTCAAATCCATGTCTACCTAAACACCGTTGATAAGCAAATCCATTCCAGATCAATTCCTATTTAAATTAATCAGTCGGAGTCAATTCCAACCAAGTCACTGCCGTGTTTCAATGCAATTCAAATCATTGCCACATTGTACATGTGCTACGTCAAATCATTTCCAATCAATTACTTTTTGTTACTCATATCATTCTGACAAATCAATTCAAATTCACTGTCTCGCTGTGAACCAGTCTTAGTTCCAGCCAATTGCGGTTGAATCAGGAGATATTTTGATCAATTCCACCCAATTCAGCCAAAGTACAATATAATTTCAGATAAATTCTAACAAAATGTAAGGTATTGTTCAAAATTTAGATGAGTTTGATGAATTTTAGTGCTGAAATTGGGTAAATTGATTTGTTTTTGTGGAACTGGCATGAATTTCACGTTGAATCAAATCAAGCCAAAACAAGACATTTTAAGTCAAATAAAAATCAAATTAAACCTAAGCAATATCTATCCAATGCATAATATTTTGGCAAGTCAAGTTAATCTAAGCACAACAGGCCTGAATTAATTAATTCACGAAGTCAATTCTTACCAAGTCAGTTTATAATTTAGGTAAATACCCATGTCAAGTCCAAATCAAGTCAGGCGGAATTAAAGTTAATAAAGTCAATTTCATGTATTCATAACCTGGAATTGTCCAACGTAGAATCAACTCCACCAAGTTCACAAAAGTAGAATTGAGCCAATTAATTCCATGTCTATAATTGACTTGCGTCCATCACTGGAGGGTGTAGAAAAGATGAGATGTAACACCAGATTTCTTTATTTCTGCTGTAGATCCACCAATCTACTCTGCAGATGGTTGCCTTAAGTACCGATGTTTATAAGGATAGGCTGTCATCATATGGACCCCCAAGGAAAATCGCTACGTTCTAGTAAGCAAGTTAGTATGCTCACGTAAATAATTTGCGAAAGTAAGCCTGTAATGCTAAGAAAAATTGAAATCACCACCAATTATTGCATAACAGTTACCATTACCAGAAATGGCACATCAGCCTATAGCTTCCATGCCAACATACGGGAGAACAACCCAAGGTTGAAAAGTTTCTAAATAACGTGGAACTTGCTGTGTTTGCTCAATGAGAACATTACTTGTTTTATGTGCATTGTGCATTACAAAACTTGATCTAATATCTCATATAATTAGGGTGTCCCATAAACATACCGACAAACGTTGGGTGGTTATAAAGAGCATGGAAACAAGCAACTATTCCTAGTAAACTCATATTCGAAACTGAACCGTTATCGAGACACAGGGTGTAGAAGTTTGCTAACGAAAACAGTTTTATGGGATAAATCAAAGACGCCTAACGATATCGGAACATAACTTGGCACACGTTCACAGCATTGTAGGTGCTTCACAAGGGCGCAAAGTCAAATCCATTATTTCAAACATAAGCAGCATATTTGAGGCACATTTGGTGGGAGTGGATAGTTAGTTACTTTTGTTTCCGTGCCCACTACAACTACCCAACGTTGTGGGACACCCTGTATACAAACTGTGGTTTCTGAGAGAGAACTTTATTATTACTGTTTTTAAAATTCGACTTGTTTACTTTGCATCGAAAAAGGCATGCAATTTCCACCCAAATAACTAAATATGGTGAAACTGCTGAGGGTGCGTTCTAGCCAAGGCAGCTTATCTCTTTTTTTGTGGGTGTGAATGTAACCTGAACGGAAAATAGAATGTTATTTTGTTTTACTATTTCAATGTAGCACAGATAATATTACTGTTAGCATTTTTTTTAACTTCTTCCTTATGTTATTCTTAAAGCCATTCTCCAATAGCATTAGAGGTCTAAAATCTGGTAATGATCAATTTATGATACGTACAGCTAACATACAAAACTGGGCTTGTGAGAATACAAGACTCAGTAATCTGAGAATGAAAGAAAAAGACAGTTGCCTCAGCTGAGACTTAATTCTAGGTCATTTCGCTTACCAATTAAGGCAGTTGCTGTACTTGGTTCGAGTCCCAGTCGATGTAGTTTTCCTTTTTCTGAAATTGTGGATTAATCACTTACCTTGTTAGCTATTGTTTATTGTGATACATTATTTTTATAATAACAAAACAGCACCGGGTTTCTAACGTATTTTTCACTACTAAGATGTGTAGTAATATTATCTTACCATATGTTGTGATCACATATTTCTGTTTGTGGCACCACAAAATTCGTCGATCGACGTTTTTCTCCACTCCCTCTATTACTGGTGTGTGCTCCTAGTTTTCATATTCACCAACGACAGCGACTGGATGGAATCAAAGAATCTATTATCTGGAGTGCATTTCCGTGGTTCAGAGCTCCTAAGTATTGGTAATTTACGATATGAGGACACACATACTCCCCCTCCCACTCCGTACACACCGTAAGTGACGTCATCCAAGATGGCGGCAGCCATGAGCTATTTTTCAAGATGGTGGTGCCTGTGTAAACCGGAAGTGACGTCATTCAAGATGGCAGTGGCCATGCAAACCCGAAGTGACGTCATCTAAGATGAAAGCGCCCATGAAAACTGGAAGTGTATCCAGTTCCGAGCGCGAAAGTCACGTGACCGGAAGTGAGGTCACATCCGAGGGCGAGTGCTTCGTGAGCATTCAAATTGTGAGAACTCTCGAGAGCTTTCACAGTGTGAAAATGACGAATTAGTAACGGTATGGGGGTACCAAAATAGGGAGGGGGTCTCAAAACTGGACAGGTCGTGTGAATGCTTCGTGAGCATTCACATTGTGAAAACTCTCAAAAGATTTAGAGCGTGAAAATGACGAATTTGCAACATTTTGGGGTTCCCGAAACTGGAGGGGTAGTGAGAATGCTCTTTAAGCATTCACATTGTGAGAACTCTAAAATTCTTCAAAGAGGCTAAAGAAGTACAGAAAATAAATACAGAACATGTGGCTAAAGATGAACAGGAAATAAATACAGAACATGTGGCTAAAGAGGAACAGAAAATAAATACAGAACATGTGGCTAAAGAGGTACAGAAAATAAATACAGAACATGTGACTAAAGAGGTACCAAAAATAAATACAGAACATGTGGCTAAAAAGGTACAGAAAATAAATACAGAACATTCGGCTAAAGAAGTACAGAAAATAAATACAGATCATTTGGCTAAAGAGGTACAGAAAATAAACACAGAACATGCGGCTAAAGAGGTACAGAAAATAAACACAGAACATTCGGCTAAAGAGGTATAGAAAACAAATACAGAAGAGTGGTAGCTACAGAAAATAAATACTAAAGAAGTGGCTAAAGATCTACAGAAAATAAATAGGTCGTCACTGGATTCGATCCGCCATTCACTTGACTAGCAGCCAACCTCTAACCACTTGGCTGTGCTTGCTCACGTTGTTTGGGGGGTGCGGGTAAATGTTCGTAATACTCATTGGAACTTACTTATTTTTTTACTTTCTGCTTGATGACTTGTTCTAAAAGTCGTCTGTTGATGCGAAAGATTAATCAAGTTTGATCCCAATCTGATAAGCGGTTTGCCAGAAAAACATAGAGACTAACAGGCAGACAGATTACAGACAAACAATTTCAAAGTCTAGTAATAAATCTACAGAGGCCTAACTGTCTAAGGTTCCATTTTTTTCTTCTTATATATGCTTCTTCCTGTCCTACATAATTTTCCGACCACCATCAAATCCTTTCCGTTTGCATTATCCGCTTCCTGTATAAATTTGTTTTCATAAAAAAAAAGTCGATGGCTTTCGTGCAGCTGATTCCCAACCTTAAAAACAACATAGTTGCCTAGTTGGTTAAACAAATCCAGAATCCAGAGTGATTGTGACTTCTACCAGGAATGGTAAAGAAAATTTTTTTTTTTTAACTGTAGTCTTCATTATAGGAAGGATAAACTTTCATCTACAGGAAATTACAAACTTAGAGCTTGCGTGTGGCAGGAAACCGGAAGCACAAACTATAATATTGTATAAAAAAAAAAGAATATTGATGCAGTAATAAATTATAATTTCTGAATGCTGCCCTACATGAAATTTAACTATCACTCCGTTCTTCACAGCGATGAAATTGGCTTCTTGATTTCAACGTTGTTGCCTTGCCATGGTTAGCAGCTGGTTCTTGATTTCCACCTAACTGCATTACATTGGCTAGTAGTTGGCTTTTAGATTTCCACGTTGTTGCCTTTTCGTGGTACGTACTTGGCTTCTTAATGTCCACATAGTTGCTTTGCAGACCTTAGTAGTTGGTTTCTTGTTTTCCACATACTTACCTTGCCTTGATCAGTAGTTTGGTTTATTGATTTCAACGTATAATTGTTACCTTGTCATGGTGTGCAGTTGGTTAGCATCTTGATTTTAGATTTGGCAGGAAGGTATAATAGTTAAATGAAAATGGTGCCCTGGAAAATTGAATCCTACAAATCTACAAACTTAACATGTGATATTATGTAGACCATTTTCTAATTCTTGTATAATTTGTTGATTTCACACGGTTATAGGGTTCCATTTTACAGATGATAAATCACCCTGATATAAAGAAAGGAATAATTGTTCAGAAGGGAAGAAAGTACAATGGTATTACCGATTCTGACTCGAGAGTACCATTTATTTATTTACAAAAGGCATCTCCTACATTTCATATACTATAGTATGAATATGCGCAGTTTCCATTGCATAATGACTGGAGTTCATGCATTTTTTAACCGTTTTTTTTTTTAAAGTTTCATCACTTGGCCAAGGTATTAAATTTACGATATCATGACTTGGCCAAGATATTACATTAATCTTTATATTACCTGTTAGTCGTTGTCAGTGAAAGCACAAATCATGCCTCTATATGTGTTTCATAATACATATACAGTGTTTTGAGTGTTTACCACTCGGAAGATATGACGTCATTTTAGCCTCTTACTGCATCGTACAAGCAGGAAAGGAAGATGGTGATCACTTCCTGTATTCTTCCTTTAGATGTACGACAGACTAAGTAATAAATTAGTGAGTTAACACGTTAGCGTCTTAAAATGCTTTCAAAATCTAACCTGAGTTGTATTGATTCTTGATTTCTTGTTGTTGCGTCCAGGTATTTAAAAGTAGATTTATCGCACAGTTCCTCAGGTGACCCATGATCAAAATTCAACTCAAAGTGAGTTGGACGCCATGACTATCGTGTGGTCGTGAATTAGCATGGCCTTACATTTCGATTCCCACGTTTCCCTAACTGTATGTCAAGTTTGAACCTGATCTGATGTGCGGTTTGTAAAAAACGGATTAAACAGACAAACGGAGTTTTACTGTGGAGTAATAAAGAAAACGTTTTTCGGTAATGAGATGAGCTTTTGACTAAAAAGTTACTACATATTCGAAAATGAACGTCTTCAGTATCAATATCTTCAGAATTCTTAAATGTCAGTAATGTTCATTCCTTTTTTTAGTGACTAAAAAGTTTTTCGTTTTTACTTTACATGTATAGCAATGATTGGTAGGCCCGCATTGCTGCTGTACAAAACTGTTTTTTTTTTTTTTTTTTACTGAAAGCAGGAATAGCGCAAATACAGCTTTGAAGAGATCCGGAATTAACAAACTGATTACCTCTTATTTACAAATGACTTTTCGTGCTAAAATTAATTGCCAGAAAGTTTTTCGCGTGCAAATTTCTTTGTCGTTGCGTCACTCGGTAAAGTGGGCTCAATTAAATTTACGATCTACTTCTCTGCTGTGTTAAGAACATTTTGATCACCCTGTAGTAAGCCATTTCTGTTGATGTACACCATTGTGACCGAATCGTCTACATATATTGAAAACGCAAGTCCTTGTAACTTTTCTTAATTTTTTTGTAAAAATTACCATCGGACTTACCCACACATTAAGTCTGTCCTCCTGTGCAGTGTTTTTCAATTTTTGCAGGAGGTACAGATGTATGACACGATTTAGATTAGGGGTTTGAATAACATCTCTGTAATGTGTGGTGCAGTGGCAACCCGGACCACTGCACTGTGACTGAGGTTGGCGCTAATGACCAAGTTGTCGACGCGCCATTAAGCCTCAACCCCCCCCCCCCACACATTAGAAAACAAAAACGAACTCGTTTGATGTTAAGGTAAGATTTAACTGATCCGAAGTCAAAACAGCAAAGGAACACAAAACAAGTTTATTTAACTTTCCTGTAAGGTTTCGTTTACCGCAGTGTCCCTGTGCTGTTTAGTTCACGTGAAACCTTACTGCAGTATTCGCATGTTTTTACAGTTCCTACTTTAGAACACAATAGGTCACATTGGTGAACGCTGAAAAACGTAAAAACCATAGTCTTAGTGTGCTTAGTACAAACCTACATATTATGTAATTCCGGGTTCGTGCGACTCCTTGAAGACCTGGAAATGTCACTGAAAATAAAAATAAAATACCAGTTCTGAAGTTTTGAATATAAAATCTTGAAAAGTGGTGTATGTACCAGTAGGATGAACGGAAAAGAGACTTTACTTGAATAATGCTGAAAAATTTATCTTCGAAAACAGGCAGGTGTGTAGCACTATATTAATCTTACAATAATTTTGAAAGTTGGGATATGGTTTTAATTTTATTTACGTGTCTATATAATGGTTGCCGTACAGTAGTAAGGTTTCACGTGGACTGAACAGTACAGGAACACTGCGGTATGTGAAACCTTACAGGAAAGTTTATTTGTGTTCCTTTGCTGTTTTGACTTCGGATCAGTTAAGCCTTACCTGAAACATCAAACGAGTTCGTTTTTGTTTTCTAATTCGTTATACTTTGACATACCACGTTGGTTTTCTATACTCAGTGCAAGTCTTTCTTTTGGGAATTGGTTTGTCCGCAGCTCTCTTTCAGCGGCTTTGTCCATTATTTGTAATGTAGAATAGCAGACATTTTAGCTTTAAAATGAGAGAGTGACGTGAAACCATTATATAAACCAATTCGTAATAAGGATAATGCTTCCTCTTCACGTTTATTGAAAATGCGGGTGAATTGTTGGCTCACCAGCATTGTTAGCATTTGTTTAATTTTCAGTCTGCACCTTGCGTCTGTCGTTTGCTGATTGGCATTGTTGCATAACAACTGATCGTTCAGGGCCCCGTAACTCCGGAACGGGACGACTAATTAGAATTTCTATTTCTAAAAAGGGCACAACTTCGAAAGCAGGTCTTTCAATTGAGCTCATAACCAGCTTTCAACGAAAAATGGGTCAATCTGTAGACACCAATTTATAAACGTGTTCAAAGTCCACCACCATCATCGTATCGTAGGATATGTTGGTTAGTGCAATCTGTTCGCTTAGTCACCTGTCGTCATGTGAAAACCTGGTTGTTTCTAATCAGGAAAACTAAGTCAATGTAAAGTGCTTAATGGCTGTCACTGCAGCTGTAATTTTCGATTTGTGTCTGTTAATGCCTGGCACGACTGTTTTGGTAATTGTTTTTTTGCATGCAACTGTTCTGATATGTATTCCTCGACCCGTCTTAGTTTTTCTAATACCATTGTGGCCAGTGATCGGGTGGGCCACACCAATCCAGGTTCTCGTCAAGTTGGTTTGTGGTGTTGTTTGTACAACGCACGGAGCATGGGTTCCAAACTGGGTGAACTTCGCCTCCTTATCTCAAATAATGAATATGATTTGGTATTTGTTGTGGAGACATGGTTTGATGATACGGTGACAGATCGTTGATATTAAATCACTTATCTTATCGGCTTCTTCGCCACGATCGTGGTTCACGTGGTGGCAGAATTGCGGTCTTGGTTCGAGAAAACTTAATATGCCATGTTTTGAGGTCCTCTTTGGATTCCGAGGCCTTGAGCCTAGATTTTGTCCTAATAAGTTAAGAATTATTTTAGGTTATATACCCAATGGCTTGGTGAAACATAAAATTACTAATATGATAAATTTTTTCAAAAATATGATTCTACAACTACTTCGAACCTTTTTATTGGCGGCTTCAACATGGCATATATAAACTGGTCTACCTACGCTGTCTCTAAGTGTTGCCAGCAACCGTTTTTGGATTGTGTTTTGGAATTGGGTATGGAACAGTTGGTTACTGAACCAACTCATGGTCGTAATATATTAGATTTGATTTTGGTGGATAATGCCCGTCTGATTTATGATGTATTTGTTGGTGAACATTTTGGCAACAGTAACCATAATATGGTTGCTCTCAAAATTAACTTGTTAAAATCACCAGTACTACAGACTAATAATTCTGGCTTTGCACGTCATACTAACTTCAAAGCTCTTAAAAAGAGTCTGCAAGAAATTAATTGAACCGTTATTGTTGATCCAACTATGGATATTGAGACCTCTTGGTCAAATTTCCATGATAAAATAACGGGCTTGGTAAATTTTCATAGCTCTTATAGGAAAATTCGAAAGAGTTGTAAAATTCGACCCCATAAAGATATAACCAAAATTGCCAGACGTAAAAAGATTTTATGGACAAAACATAAGGCCTGTCGATCAAACACTGTTATCTATGATAATTATAAAACCTGTAGTAAACTTTTATCTGATACTGTTAAACGTATTGAGATGGCCAATGAACGCAAAATCATTCAGAAAGAAAATGTCGCTGCTTTATATAAATACGTTAAAGGTAAAAGTGGTCATAACCATCGGTTACCACCATTCAATTTTAACGGCAATATTGTGTCTGATGACGCCGATAAGGCGGAAATTTTAAATAAAAATTTTTCAACTAATTTCACAGTTAACGACGTCATTGCCAATTTGGATGGGGATTGTGTCAATGGATCGGCTGACTTCCAACCCTTTACTCTGAGGGAAGTGTCACATATGGACATACAATGTGTTCTCCGTGTACAGAGTGGAAGCGCTGCTGTTGGTCCTGATGGATTTTCAGCTGATTTTTACAAGAGGTTCTCCACCGAGCTTGGCCAGCCTTTGTCCATTATTTTGACTGAGTCCTTGTCATCTGGAAAATTACCTTCTTGCTGGAAGCGGGCTCGGGTTATTCCTATTTATAAAAAAAAGGGAACAGCGCTGACCCCTCAAACTATAGACCAATATCCTTAACTTACTTACCATGTCGAATGTTGGTGCGTCTTATTAAGGATAAAATAATTCTCTATCTTACTTCTTCTGGTTTGCTGTCGGAGGACCAATTTGGTTTTCTACGTGGCAGATCAACTATTTTACAGTTACTCTGCTGTCTTGATAGCTGGACAAGGGTAGTTGAGGCTGGTGAATGTGTTGATGTGGTCGTGCTGGATTTTGCTAAGGCCTTCGATTCAGTTTCACATTCCAGACTGGTTGAAAAGTTGGTGGCTATTGGTATTGGGGGTAATATGTTAAAATGGATTTGTGATTTTCTCATGTCACGAACGCAACAAGTTTGCATCGGTATTTCCGATTCGGGTTCAAGTCCAGTCACCAGTGGTGTTCCGCAGGGCTCGGTTTTGGGTCCACTCCTGTTCCTGATCTATATTAACGATCTGAAGCTTTTAAATCCAAATGTTTTCTGTCCCAAATTTGCTGACGACGTAAAACTGTACACCATTATCAGGAGCCACAATGATCATCTAGCCATGTCTACTTCACTTTTGGAGATTGAAACGTGGTCCCTGGCGTGGAATTTACCAATTGCGAGACACAAATGTAAGACTTTCCACATTGGAAAAAAAATCCAATGAACAATTATGCACTCTTTGATAAAGCCGTCAATCAGGTCACACTTGTAAAAGACCTAGGTGTCTGGTTGACCGCCGACCTACAGTGCGGTGCCCATTGCGACAACATTGTTAAGACGGCACGACAGAGGCTGGCCATAATCAAACGGTGCTTTGTCTCTCGCGACATTGAAACCCTGGTGTGGGCATTTAATGTTTTGTACGACCAATTCTGAAGTATGCTAGTCTGGTATGGTCACCCCATTTATTGAAACATATTAATTTAAACGAATCTATACAGAGAAAATTTACTAAATACTTACCCGGTTTCAGAAATAAATCCTATTCAGAACGACTAAAACTCTTGCAACTAGAGACACTTGAAACAAGGAGGCTTAAACTTGACCTTAATCTGACATTTTCTATATTGCGTGGGTTTACCAGCATCCCGGACCACCTCTTTGCTTTGACGAGTGGGAATTATACACGTGGCCATAATTTCAAACTGGTCGTTCTCCCCTTTAAGAGGGATTGTAGGAAATTTGTCTTCTCGCACCGTGTGGTGAGGCCATGGAATGATCTCCCGGCTGATGTTGTCCAACCACCGTCACTGGCTTCGTTTAAAATAAAACTGAGAGGGGTTGATCTCAGTAAATATGTTAAACTTAGTTTAGACTAGACAAGGGCTTTGCCTGCAGTGCTTTCAATCTGAATATACAAATTTTAGTTTTATACACATGTTTTAATTTTGTATTTATGTTTCTCGTTAACTTAGGGTGTCAGTGGATAAAACAAGTTCCCTTCCCTGACCCTTTGTGTTTCCACAATAAAGTCTCTTACAATAAAATTCATGGTTCCAGCTGAAGTCCAGATCTCCAATGTGACAAATCGGAAATTAATAAAAGTTGGCACATGTGTTGGCCAAATTCCACAAAGCTCATATGAAATAACAGTGAAAAACGTTAAAAGACGGCGGAGAAATTAAGCATCGAAAGTTCAGCAGCTTTAGCAATTGAGGTGTTAATTCAATTTTAGCTACGGCTTCTGAACTTCAATTTGAGAAAAGTTTGACTCCATCATTGTATCTTATGCCGGAGTCGACTTTATTTAGGATGAAAAATGTTTTATTTCAAGATGCCCCCACTCTAGATAATACAATTTTTTTTTGCATATTGAAATTGTTTTCTGCCATTAAATCGAACTCAACTCCAGGTTGATATCTTGGTCCCACCACCAGTCCCTCTTCCTCCTCAATCATTTCAAACATTGCACAGAAATACTGCTGCACATCTTTTTTGTTAACATAGTTAAAAAACAGGAACAGATCATAAAACCAGCAAACCTTAAAATCGCTCATCCTAATGGCAAAGGAATTTGTTATTTAAAAAAATCACTCGGAAAAAATCACTCGAAATTTAAAAAGAGAGTGACACAAAGATTTAAAATTGGACAAAGGAATGTCTTGGCATCGTCCATACAATTGAAAATTTAAAAAGAGGGTTGCAAATCATTGCAAATAAAGATTTCAAATCTAAAGACTGGATCTAGATTTGGGGTTTGTTTAACATCCCTGTAATATGTGGCCAGTGGCTACCTGGACGACTGCATTGTAACTGAAGTTGGCGCTAATGACCTGGCTGTCGACGCACCATTAGGCATCAATCCCCCCTCCATAACTAAAAGACGAAACTCATAATGTATTGCAACGACACATATGTGAATAGCTATAAGTAGGATTTGATGAGTGAAACCTCATAGCCGTATTTACCAGTAGGCACACTGAGCATGTGTCTAGGGACAAGAAAGCCAAAGGGGACCACTAAAGAAAAAAAAAGATTTTTTGGGGTTAGGAAGCTTTGCCGTTTTGCCTTCATTTCTTTTATTTTAGTCTGTTTATTGCTTGGAAACACATCCTGTTATACTTAAACAAAAAGTTAGGTTTTCTCAATGCCTAACATTTTTTTTGGAGGGGGGTTCGTAAAATATATTTTTTGTTTATTTTTATTCTTTCAATGCAGCAAATCACTCATTTTAGGGTCGCTAAAGTCAAATTTTTGTTTTCTTTAGGAGGGTGCTGCTTTCCCCCCTCCACCCAACTCCCCAAAAGGAGCCACAGCAATCGCTAGCATAGTTTACTAATCAACACTGCAAATTTTATAT
Source organism: Lithobius niger (assembly GCA_023313725.1). Taxonomy (NCBI): domain Eukaryota; kingdom Metazoa; phylum Arthropoda; class Chilopoda; order Lithobiomorpha; family Lithobiidae; genus Lithobius; species Lithobius niger. The sequence continues at coordinate 10,603 of JAHWFP010230107.1, read as the reverse complement.
TTTGGGAAGGGAATTTTCATTTTATGGGGGAGCGAGTACTGGTGGGGCTAGGTGCAAGAACACTGGGCCTAGGTCCTACGCAAGGCTAAGTACGACTGTGTGTATCCTGGCAGTTGTACAGTTATCGTAATAATTAAATCAGAGAAGCCGTATTCTTAGAACTTGGGTGTAATTGAGTTTTTCTCCGTCCCAATGGAGGAAGACTTATTTTTCCAATTAGCACGATGTGACATATTTTCCAACTTGGATTTTTGTGATCAAGACACACGTTAGTGGGTCGCCCGCGAAGATAAAACGTTAACATCCAGATAAAATAATTATACATGTGAGCATAGCCATGTGAGGATAAATAACAATGCAACAGAAAAGGCTGAAACTTGGTGGATCAGGAGACTTTGGTCGCCTGACAACATGAAAGTCAATATTAATGACACTTCTTACCGATATCTTGTTGAAAAAACGACGTGAATTACGTTGATATTTGCCTAATTACTTACTACGTACTACTAACGCCTTTTTTTGTACCACGAAAATAAATTCTTTTTGCAGGCATTGTTCTGTAAATGTTCCCTTCTTATATGGACCTTTCTAATTGTTCAAGTGGTTCAGGGGTTAGGGAGCTCCAAACCTCTAAATTGATTGTTTTACATTGTTTTAAACATGGTTATTATGCAACAATGCCAAATTGAACATTAAATCCGTGCATTTGTAAGGAGATATGGCAATGCTAAGAAATGCTGATCATATGAAAAAACGATGACTGCTGTGCTCAAAATGTAACGAAAGCCAAAAAAAAAAAAAAGAAATGGCCCAGGAAACTAGATTGGTGTTTCCACGTCATAATTACAAAAGAAAAAAAAATTAGATTTCATCAATTTGGACCAAAAATATCGGATATTTACCACAAAACAAAACTTGTTAAGGATTCCCGCCAAGTTTTTTGGACGTGTGTAGTCGTGATATCAAACGCCACGCTGTTTCGCCGAGCTAATCCAACCGACTAAGACTTCAAACGTTAAATGAAATAATTGAAAATTGTGCAGTAAGCAATTTTCATATATTTCATTTAACCTTCGAACTATTACTCGGTGGGATTAGCTTGGCGAAAGGGTTTGGTATTTGATATCACGACTTCACACGGCCAAAAAGCTTGGCGGCAATCCTTAACAAGTTTTGTTTTGTGGTAGATAAATTCTTCCATGCAATGAATAAAGCTGGTTCTTAGCTCATTTTACAGGTATTGCTACGGGAATGTGCCGTTTTCATATGAACCTTTCTAATTGGTCAAGTGATTCAGGGGTTAGGGAGCTCCAAATGACCAAATTTATTGTTTTACATTGTTTTAAACATTGTTATTATGCAACAATGGCAAACTGAACATTAAATAAAATCCGTTCGCCTTCATTACTAATATGAAATGCTATCATATAAAAAAGGTGACTGCTGTCCTCAAGATGTAACGAAAGCCAACAAAAAAAAAAGGAAATGGACCAGAAAACTAGATTGGTGTTTCCATCTCATAATTACTAGGAAAAACAAATGGATTTCATCTATTTGGACCTAAACAGCTGACATCTACCCCAAAACAAAACTTGTTAAGGATTCCCGCCAAGTTTTTTGGACGTGTGAAGTCGTGATATCAAACGCCACGCTGTTTCGCCGAGCTAATCCAACCGACTAAGACTTCAAACGTTAAATGAAATAATTGAAAATTGCGCAATAAGCAGTTTTCATATATTTCATTTAACCTTCGAACTACTACTCGGTGGGATTAGCTTGGCGAAAGAGTTTGGTGTTTGATATCACGACTTCACACGGCCGAAAAGTTCGGCGGGAATCCTTAACAAGTTTTGTTTTGAGGTAGATTTATTTTTACAAATTGAGTTGCATGATGACCAATGATGAGTTGCTTGGCCATAAATACAATAAAAGGCTTAGACGTCTGCGATAGGTTACCTGTAGGAGTTTCAGGTAGTACAGCTATAATCCAGGAAAGTTTGGAAATTATTTTAAAGAGTTATTTAAAAAACCACACTGTTTGAGACAGGGCTTAGAGCATGATTTGAATTTAAACATTGTGCTTAAGAAACTGCAAGACAATGTACTTAAAATAATAAGTTAATTCCATTTCAGTAAATGCCACAGGAACTTTTCTGCAACATTGGAAGGTATGAATGATTGCCCTTGTCTGACTAACCACCAGCAATTATTAAGGTCATACTTTGGGATTTTTAATCCGTGTTCTTAATTTGTGTCATTTATTGCATTTATTGTGTTCCCAGCAAACCTATTACAGAAAGACATAAGAAATTATCATATATCCTGAAAATTGTATTTTCAAACACTGGACTGCTTGCACATTACGACGATGTAGTACCGCTGAAGCTACGGTGCAGCAGCTTACGATATTGCATAAGAACAGAGATACTGCACCTCTTACCGCTCTGTAAGAAATATAAATCTGAGAGTCAGCAAAACGTAATGTCATTAAACGGAATGCATAATCATATTACATCGTCAAAATCTAAATGTTCAAGTTTAGGAAAAATAAGTCATTTTCAGGAGGAGGTGAACCAGTAACGTCCAGTAACAACACTGAAAGGTAAATGGATAGACACCTAGTTGTTTGCAAACAAAAGTATGTTACTGCTGATGAACTAACGATTCTTTTGCGAAAAATCTTAACTAAATCTTCTCGTGAAAATATCACACAAGAAACTTTGAAAAATTACTGTTTTTTCAATTTTCACAATGATGATTACGAAACTGCAGCCTCAACAACAGCAAATAACGAGCCAAAAAGTGCCCAGCGCTTGTAAAGAAGAAAAAGACAAAGAAGAACTAATAGTCCGTAGGATATATCCCCAAATTAGACGAAATTGTGCATTTTATCATAAAAGCATGAAACTTGGCAGGATTGTTGCTTACATCAAATTAACACTTTTAAGCGTTGTAGGCATTCCCCTGAATTGCTACGAGCCGCCATATTGGAAAATGGCGGCCAAATAATCTAAAATTGTGCATTCTCATCGTAAAAACATGTAACTTGACAGAATTAATGTTGTTTACATAAAATTACGAATTTTAAATGCTATAGGCATTCTCCTGCATTGCTATGAGCCGACATTTCGGAAAATGGTAGTCAATAGTCTAAAATTATCCATTTTCATCGTAAAAGCATGAAATTTGACAGGAATGTTGTTTACACAAAATTAAGAATTTTAAATGCTATAGGCATTCTCCTGCATTGCTATGAGCCGCCATTTCGGAAAATGGTAGTCAATAGTCTAAAATTATCCATTTTCATCGTAAAAGCATGAAGTTTGACAGAAATGTTGTTTACATAAAATTAAGAATTTTAAGCGTTGAAGGCATTTTCCTGAATTACTATGAGCCGCCATATTGGAAATGGGCAGCCAAAATGGCAGTCAAATTAAGTTTTTTCTCATAAATCCTGTACGAATCAACGGATTTAACTTTTATTTTTTTCTTTTGTTGTAATTCATTTTTTTTTACCAAAAAACTGAAATAACTTTTCATACGACCAACCATTTTATCTGAAAATCTTGCTTGTAACTACTGTTAAACGGAATCCAGTCAGTTATACGGTCTGAATATTTTGTATTATACGATTTGTTTACTAATGGCTTAATAGGCCCCTGAATTTGTGATTTTACTTTGAAGAAATTAGTACAAAGAAAAAAAACCAATGGGATTCGCCCCTGAAAGCAATTGTAAATAACATATCAAAATTATACTAAAATATGATTAATGGAAACACGCCATTAGCCCGCATTCGACACTTTCAATGTTCTTTATTGAAACACTGAATTCCCTTTCACAGTTTGCAAAATTATACACTCTTCCATTTTTGTTCTTCTTGAAATATTCTTTCCAATGATACCAAACATAACCGGAAGTAACTACCGGAAGTGATACTAATGTATTAGTGAAAAGATGCCATTTTCTTTTCAAAATGGCATTTAAATACGACACCTTGAATTCCCTTTCACATTTAGCGAAATTACATCCCTTGCCTTTATTGTTCCTCTTGAAATTTCCTTTCCAATGATATACTAAACACAACCGGAAGTAAGTACTGGAAGTGGTTTGAATGAATCATTATTAATGCATAGTATATGCCGTAATGTAAATAATAGTTTTTTTGTAGTGCTCAAACATGAAGGAATTGTTCACATTTTGTGAAAAGCGTTAAGTTTGTATGGATGCACATGAAGGGTAACTGGAAAAAAAAAACCATACGATAGCAAGTTCAAAAACCCCTCAAGTGGGTGGGTGAGGGGTGACTTACTTTCCCCCATATGGTTCTTTGGCTGTAACTCCTTAAACACCAACAAATCAAAAGCATAAAGTGAAGCAAAGACGTTCAGCACACAATTCTGGACGGGAAAGGGATTATACATATTTTACGTAAGAACAACCCTTAAACCACACAATCGTATTGAAAGTTTTATCAGTAATAATATAACGAGAGCGTAGTTTTTTATCGATAAATTTTCTGAACCAAGAGTTACATTCCGAAGCTGAAAAAATACCGAGCGCTTTCGCTTACGCTCGAGTTATATTTGAAACGAGAATATACCGTCTCCAAGTTTAAAATGAAACTTCCACTTGCACAACACGGCCTAGTTGTATTGCATTGGTTTCTCGGTTGAATTCACAATTCTTGATAGCACGAAATGATAAAAGCGTACAAATTGTTGCTCGATGCAGTCACTGGTTCGTTTAGTATCTGTAGGAATCCTATTTTCTACTGTCGTCTCCATAAATAATCTCCCCCCCCCCAACAATCTATCACGAACTTAAGCGAAACCGAAAGTAATTCTCCGTGAAAGCAGACAACTGTTAGAACGTTTCAAAGGAAGTACATACGTGTTTTATTTTTGATCAAAGTGTTGCTTATAGATTTAAAATAGATTATGATGCGTAACAATACAGTTTTACGATAATTGCTATTAATTTATTTCTGCTATTTTCGGTTAAATCATGTACCATATATTATTACGGCACTGGGGTTGCCTCGATCGCCATGCTTCTCATAGTATTGGCGATAGGCCTAACCAGAACGGCGTACCGCGCTTCGGTGGACAGCTGACTTCTGTTACTATGGTAACCAAAGATAAAACGCACATAACCGAGATGTTAAATAATGTGTCACTTGACTGTCAGGTACGTCGTATACGCTTAGAAATTGATTAGACCTACCAAATGCAGTTCTTTCATACTTTGTTTATGTGGCGTAAGCCGCGGTACAAGACGAGTCGAACGTTAATTCAAGATGGAGGGGTGACGCCGATAATTTAATCTGATAAAATACCGTGTGGTCGTTTAATCGCATTTAAGGAGGTGTGATTGGCTTGTGGCCGCAGTTTATTGGCTTCCCATTGGTTAATTGTTGTTATAAAATTATGAAGGTATATTCTCACCCTTAATTCACACGAACGCTCCTTTTTTCATTTGGTTGTTATAGTGATTTTCGTGTTCTAAGTGTTCTTGCGAGCCCTTTAATAGCTCGAAATGGACGTGCTTCGAATTTTCTGAAAGGGTGGAATCTATTCTTTTCATCAATCTTAACTGAATTTTTTTCCCTTAGGTAGGGACCGTCCTACACCCACTGAAAGGCGAAGAGGTAACGGCATAGCGGTGAAAGCGTATAATGTTTTTAGAATTCGAAGTGCTCTTGCAATCCTTCTAATAGGCCGAAATGGACATCCTTAGGATTTTCTGAAAGGTGGCGATCTATTCTTTCCATCAATCCTAACCGAAATTGTTTAACTTAGATAGAGACCGTTCTCCACCCATTAAAGGTGAAGAGGTAAAGGAATGGCAGTGAAAGCGTATGTTGATTTCCGAGGTCAAAGTGGTCTTCCAAGCCCTCTAATAGCCCGAAAAGAACATGCTTAGAATTTTCTGAAAGGTGTGGATGTATTCTTTCCATTAGTCCTAACCTAAATTATTTAACTTAGGTAGAAATTGTCCTACACTCATTTAAAGGTGAAGAGGAAATGGCGTAGCGGCAAATGGAAATGGTGATTTTCGAATTCAAAGTGCTCTTGCTAGCCTTCTAATAGCCCGACACTGACATGCTTCTGATTTTCTGAAAGGTGGCAATCTATTTTTTCCATCAATCCTAGCTAAAAATTGTTTCGCTTTGATAGGGACCGTCCTAACCCGTTTAAGTGTGTAGCTGTAATTGGTGCAGTAGCTAGTTTCAGTTTCAAAGTGCTATTGTAATGCTCATATTTGTATTCTTATCTAAGCTAAACAATTTCGATTAGGATTGATGGAAAGAATAGATCGCCACCTATCAGAAAATCTTAAACATGTCCATTTCGGGCTGTTTTTCAGAGTTATGGAAAACAAGTAATTTGGGCGCCATTTTACAATATGACGGCTCATAGCGATTGAGGAGAATGTCTTACAACACTTAAATTCGTAATAATTCTAAGTAAACAACATTCCTGCCAAGTTTCACGCTTTTAAGATAAAAATGCATAATTTTAGACTATTGGGCCGCCATTTTCCAAGACGGTGGCTCATAGCAATTTAGGAGAATGCCTACAACACTTAAAATTCTTATTTTGATGTAAACAACATTCCTGCCAAGTTTCATGCTTTTATGATAAAAAGGCACAATTTTAGGTATATCCTCCATACTATAAATAGGCACAATTCCAAAAAGTGGTTGGCAGCAATTCATGCTGAATACGGAAGTCACCTGGCGTATAAAACTCGGCAACTGAAAGTAAGACTGCTAGGAGTTCAAGTCTTCAGATACCGTTGGGTTTTTCTGCGTAAAACGAAAGGACATCGGTGGCATCGATACATATACAGCACCGCAGCGGGTCTTTCAACAGTCTACCTAGCAATAGTAGTAGCTGTGCTAAAAAACTTGGGAGGAGGGGTTGAGGCTTGATGATATGTCGACTGCTACGGACTGGTACCTGGACCAGTATGATGTCACTACAGCTTATGTCCAAGGTCGACTCGATTTTTATGCAGCATGCAACAACCAGAAATGCTTCAATGTTGCAGGTGAAGCCCGTCTATGGTTTAAAGCAAGGTATAAAAGGCAACAGAGGTTATCATCACGCGTGGGATGAAGTGTTTTTTTTTAGATGCGTGTATTTCTGGATCCGCGTAGACAATGAACTCTGATTCATCACTGTCTATGTTGATGATTTGATAGCAGCACTACAAACAATTAAAGTTAGACATTAAATATAATAATAATATTAAGTTTGTTGCAAATGCAACCGGAATGGCAAGGACCTGGTGGTCACTAATTGCCATATGAAGTTAAAACAAAAAATTAAAAATTAAAACAGTTGAGGAGTTTAAAAGTTTAAAACGAAGATGATGGCCCGTCTGTAGAGGAAGGGTAGATGGTATTGGGCTGGGATCACAAATGCCTTACCACCAAGGTTAGACCTACCAGGGACACAATGGTCCCCGATGGCATCGCCAACGTGAGGGACAAGTGAGGCTTGAGTTAGGGACAAGCCGTATCATTGTCTATTTTTTTTTTAATATAAAAACATTGAAACGCATCACAGTTTAGGGCTTGGCCTGAACCAATTGTCAATCTTAATCGAGATAACAAAAAATCACAATAAAAAAACAATGGTCACCAGGAAAGACATGACCGGAAACATGCGGGCATTACACCATTCCAAACTCACCACCCAACTAGCAGGCGACAACATAATTGGGTCTTTTCAAAAATGTGGCAAAGTTAAACTCTCAAGATGATGTCTGAAGGTGTTGACGGAAGCAGCCGTAAAGATCTGCTCAGATAAAGCATTCCACACTGAGATCACCCTAACGGAAAAAAAGTACTTACGGCAATTAAGTCTGGCCGAGGGGAGAAATACTTTATAACTATGACCCCTAGTCCTGCTCGCATGGCTAAGGTCACAGAATCAATCTCTAGAAAGCCGCGCAGAATTTTAAATGTCAAAATTAGGTCAGCCTTAAGTTGGCGCAGGTCAAGGGAGTCCAGCTGGACACGCTTCAAACACAGATAATAATATTTGGGAGCATGGTAGCGGTAGCGTTCCCATCTAATCCTGGCGTTATTCACTTGATAGCAGCATAGTTAATTGTGGTGTCGTCACTTGTGGCGCCATAGATTGTTAGCATTACTTAGCTTCTCATGTTGTTAATCCTAACCCAGTACTAACCGCTACTAGTGTTACAGTGCCATACTTGTATACTGATCTATTAATACCTACTGATCTCCATGCACATGTGACCATTGTACATGTGACCATTGTGAGTTACATGATCTGTAATTATTATAAAAAGACCTGCAACTCATTAAACACGTCCATTCCCGTGCTTGCATTAAGTTGTGTTAAGCATCGTTACTCTGCTGGGGGAACCTGCACAATTGTCTACTAAAGGATATAACAGAATGGCGACGAGCCGACCCAGCAGAGTATTTTAAGATTGTAAAATTATTTCCCCATTATCAACCACATTCAGTGCTCCGAATTTCTTATGTTGGCAAATTTACTATTTAGGCTAAATAGTTTAGTGCCCGGAATGGGAATTAATTTAAATCTTAAAAACTTGTTGCGTGAGTGTGGAACTGTGATTGGTTCGAGTAAATTATAGTTACTTTTCGTTCCCTAATGCTAGGACAGGGTGATATATTGTGTTGCCAAAATCTAATTTGTACAAAGTTTGTGTCCTAATGCGACGCATTAACGTTTTTCCCCTAGTGTACTATAAGTAGGCATAAGCCGAATAAAATGCCAATAAATTCGGTCTTTTCAACACAGTGTTGCCTTATCTCTACTCTGGCTGGCAGTTGGGGTATATAATCAATTTATTTACCTTTAGTTTAAGTGAAACTTGTTCAGTCTGGCATGCTGCTTAGGCCGGTGGTATTCTTTTTTGTTGCTTGAGAAGTAAAACAAAAAACTGTGTTAAATCCTAATTATGACACATTTTGGGCAAGCAAAATAGTAAAATTAGGTAGGCTATAAATTTCAGACTTAGGCTTAATTGTTAAGTAATTCAGTTATGGTCATGAGTGGCTTTAGTAAATTTAAATTTTGCTACATTGTAGTAATTAAGTAGAGCCTGTTACTTGTTGACATACGTATGTCAGTTGCAGGTGAAATTATTGTACCACCTGTAGTGGCCGTCAATGAAGACGTTACTTTAGCAAACGCCGTAATTGACGTTGCAGTAGATTACTCATTTATTGATCCTAATACTAGCATAAGCGCTAGTTACACAGAAAACAGACGATATGGCGAAATCGTATGGCCTGTTTGTTGAATTTGTCCATGAAGCAGATACGTGGGATAAATATTCAACGTGTGTAAATTATTTCTTTGAGCAAAGAAGGTTCCTGATGCTGATAGGTTAGACTTATTGATGACATCAGTTGAAAGGAAAATTGTTTGACAAAATACTAAATATTATTTCCCCTAAGGTTCCAACCAATTTTACTTATGAAGAGTTAGTTAAAGGTATGCTTTACGATTTGGAAACACTTCCTTCTGTAGTGTCAGAAAGAGTAAAATTCTTTAGACGAGCTCAAAAGTCTGGTGAATCCATTAATCAATATGTTTCAGCTCTTAAATTATTGACTAAACATTGCGGTTTTGACAAAATCAAGAATATTAACAGTGAAATGATCAGAGACCGATTTATAGGCGGGATTTTGTCAGAGAAAATCCAAATGGAGCTTTTGAAGAATACTTTAGATTTAACTGCTACGGTTTCACTTGCTCTGTCACTGGAATCAGCAGAGGCAGACCAGGTTGAAATACGCTCAACCATCAAGTCTGTTAACTATGTACAAAACGAAACAAAACTCCTAAATTTTGACTAAAACCAATGTCTGATATCACTTGTTTTTGTTGCGGACGCGCTGGCCATGTTAAGTCTAGGTGTAAATATAAAGATTACATCTGTGGCCACTGCCATACACAAGGACACCTCAAGGTAGTCTGTAGAACAAATTCTAGTAAAAAGTCGGCTAAAGTTAACTCAAAAACAACTCAGAGCTATACTCCCAAAAGTAAGACTAAAAACAAGTACAGTTACCGTAAAAAGGTTAATCTGCTAAGCAAAAACGAGATGAGTGATTCAGAATCTGAAGGTAGTGTCATTCATAACCAGCTTGATGAGTCCAGCATGAGTCAGAGTCTGGCGAGGACTATTGTTTGCAAAATAACACCATCGGAGTGAGCAGCACAGCTGAGCACATTTCAAATTCAGTTCAAACTAATAAAGTAGTTATCAATCGCATGAAAACAGCCAAATGGTACATTCCAGTCACTCTGAACGAAATCGAGTTACAAACAGAACAAGATTCCGGTGCAGATGGAACCATCATCTCCATGGACTGGTATAACAAATACTTTTTCCATGTACCATTACAAAATAGCTCATACTCAATAAACTCATACACTGAGGGGGAGGAGAAAGCCATGTTTCTAATTAATTTAGAAGTAACTGTCAATGGCCAAACCGAGCATTTAGAAGCTATGGTGTCAAAACTTTATAAGTCAAATTTATTTGCCAAAGATTGGATTTCTGTTTTCCGAGTCAGTAACGATGC